>CAJNIZ010024025.1:57798-75856 GCA_905231905.1 Symbiodinium pilosum | reverse complement strand
CGGCCCGGCTCTATGCGCGGCGCGGAGGAAGTAGATGCCGGACATAATCTAAGGGAGGGGTGTGGGGGTTGGGGGGGTTGGGGGGGTTGGGAGGGGGATGTGAGCGGGGGATGTCAAGTATCTCCTGCGTGTAGGGCAGGGAGTTGCGCCGCTCCTATTTGAAGCAACAGGCCTACTTCTGCTGAGGATTTTCAGTTCGATCCGCTCAGGATGAGGTCCTAGAGTCCTGGAGGCCTATTCTCTCGAGCTGTCGGCCCTTCACGTTCCGGAACTGGAACCTTTTGCTCGGCAGGCAGCAGCTGCTCCAGCAAAGATCAGCAAAGCGCCGGTGGCTTGTGCTTCTCGAGCATGGGTAGGAGCTCGTTGGTCAGCCCAACAGCCACCCCAATGCAGAAGCGGCCGGAGGGGGGTCTGTGCGGGGTGGGGTGGGGAGGGGGCCTTAGCTTGGAACGGAGCGCGCACGACAGACGCCCAGGGGAGGGCATAGACAAGGGCTAAAGGCATTTGTTGTGATGCGCAGGGGAGGGGTTAGGAACCTCTAAATGCCGTTCAGCAGGGCAAGGCAAACTTACGCAGCTGCTCATTGAAAGGGGATACAATTCTCTCGAGCGAAAAGCCATGTTCTCCGACATGAGCTATCATCGTCAATATCGGGCCTTAGAGTCTACCAAAGAGGGAAATTTGTCCTCCCTAAACACCGCTCAGTTGACATGAAGAGAATCGCCGGTTTCCTCGGGTTCAAGACCGGGCATGAAATGGGTGGTTGTAAAAATTATGGCCCCTTTTTGGATCCCTAATATGATACGGCACCCAATATTTAGGGTACCCAAAAAGGAGCCATAATCTTGACAACCACCCAAATGATGTGAACATCTCTGAAGTTCCAAGCCTCTCGTCTCAGGACATCGTGCACTTCACGAAAGAAGGAAAGCTGGTATACTATGAGGGGAATTTTGATGCCTTCAGGCTGTCAGCCTTGAATCTAGGGTTATATGGGGATAATGGAAAAGAAAATGGAATTTATTATAATGGTTTATATAGGGATTATAGAGGTTATATCGTTTATATAGGGATTATAGGGATTATATGGTTTATAATATAGGGATTATAGGGATTATATTGGCGTTTGTTCCTTGCAAACCTTTTATGCACGACATGGACAGGGCAAAGACAAAGCTTGATGCAGAGGGAGCCAAAAGTGCCAGAGACCCAGAGCCAAACAGCGTTTGACCATCAACTGGAATTTGACTCTTCTCAGACTTGGTACAGGTAATTACAAAAAAAGTTATGGACTTCAAGCACTGTATGTGTAGGTACCTGCACGAGCCCTGTCCAGGTGCTAACTGTGCGAGGCCACGAGGGCAAGACGCAGGACGACCAAGACAAGTGACCCGTTGGCACTCTGATGGTGCAAGCTATAGTCCCCCTTCAGCAGATAGAATGGGATTCCCCCAAAACCAGCATGAGCTCCCCATATACCATATTCTATCTGCTTTTGGGAGACTGCAGCCGTGCTCAACCTTTTGGTCTGTTGCGGAGGCCGGCCGATGCAAAGCAGCTGGGGGTCATGCCCGCAGACGGAGATGAAGATGGCATGAGGTTCCCTATGCCAGGCGCATTGTTGTCCTTGGGTCCGTTTGGGAACTGTGCAATCTGTAGACATGAAGATGCTGGGGGAAAACTCCTGAAGACATGCCATCCCGTGAGGATGGGAGCGTAAACACTGCGATTCTAGGATTCCGCGTAGCCAAATTGGATTGTTTTCAATTGAGGGGCTTTTTTTTCTAAGGGTGCAGAGCCCAACTTCATGGTGTCAACTCTCAACTGCTTGGTTTAGGGTTTAGTAGAGTTCCGTTCTCATGCTTCTAAGTCGGAAGTCCATGGTGGCATATCTCCAACATTTGGAAGGATCCTCAGCCAATTCCCACTCTTTTCGAAGAATATCTTGCTCTTAATTCCTAGACTTCTTCCAAAGATTGAACCCCCTTCGTTGCAAAGTAGTTGTTGATTGAGCTTATAGTCCCCCTTAAGTAGATAGAATATGGCTTTGGGTAGATTAAAATAAGATCCCCATATACCCCATATTCTATCTACTTAAGGGGGACTAAATGTTCTTTTTTGAAGCTCGCAGGGCTGCCTCGACTGCCAGAGGTTTCCGTCATGTCTAAGTCATCGCGGAGCGAGAATTTCAATCGAACAGGTTAGAGGATGTACGAAGATATACGGCTTAAGGTCATGCGTGCGCTCGTAGGATTTCGGGGCTAAAGAATGTCAAGATTTCTGATTTGGGTCTAAGAGGGATCGAAAGCATCTCACTGGCGACCCTGCTTCCTGTCGTCCGAAGCTGGCGTGCCGGTTCTTAACTGGCTTTCCTAGACACTGCTGGCCGGGTGTCCGGCTTGAGGCCTGCGGGAGCAGAAGCCGCGGGACGTGGCACCAAGGATCATTGGAGCCAACGCGCCCTTGGCACGGGGTGTATGACAGCAAAGCGAGGAGCGAAAGTGCTTGCTGGTCGTGGTCCCTTCAAGTCTCCTTGGTGAGCAGGGAAGACATGCTTTATCCAGGGGAGGCTTCCGTGAGATCTTGGTTGACTGGCATTTGTCTGAGATTTGGGCTGCTCGATCTTCAACACCGTCTGTTGTTTTTGTTTGTGATCGTGGAAACACTTGGGCCAGCAGGCGTTTCGTTTGACAGTTGCTGATCTTGCAACGATTCAGGGTTTTAGAGGGGTCTTGTGGACGCCAACGCGCGAGGTCGTTTCATTTGTAAAGGTTCTCTTTGCCACAAGATGACCAGGCTGGCACAGCAAAGAGTGTGCTGCACCCGAGCAAGACGAGGACCTGCACCGTGCTTTACGGAGAGCCGGCAGGGCCAAACCGCACGTCCAGCTGATTGATGTCCAGTCTGAGTCTTGCGCTTGTCTGCAATCGATCAGTGGCACCTTGATGGCTTTCAAAGCGCCGTGTTCTCGGCATTGCACTTGCGGCATTGCACTTGCGTTGTTTTCAAAAACACGCACCGTGCCGTGTCACATGGAAACAGGGTGTGCCCTGCGGCCAACACAATGCTTTTACGAAGGCAACCCCTGTTGGGAACCCTTGAGGTTTCAGGGGGCGGCGTTCGTGAGACATGCGCGGAGCTTGTTGAGCAACTTAAGGAGCAACATCATTTGTTCACAAACGACCCTTATGAACTTGCCCAGACTTTTTCGCTTTCGTCTCGTTATGCATCGCGCGACTCAGCAGTTCCTTCCTGCAGCATAGGAACAAATGACGGGCTGGTTTCTTCCCGTTGTAATCATGAAGCCCAAAGGTTGCTTTTCCGGCCCAGGCTACCTAGCAGCTTGCAGGCCTGTACCTGTCACCTACAAGAAGCAGTCACATCATGTCCCATTTTGGAGATGCGACACCTGCTAGATGTAGGGGTTAGGGAATGGAAAAGAAAATGGGCCTACCACTTTACTGGGTATAAACATTGGGACCACTAGAATTTCTAGAAGGATCCATTTCTTCAGGCAAGATCGAAGGTCTCGGCACCGCCAGCAAGCCAGTAGCAACGGCCTGAAGCTCAGCCTGGTCTTCGAAATGCATTTGACGGAAACCAACGTCTGCACATGTTTCAGGTCACCAACTTGAACTTCAAGTACTTCGAGGACGGCCCGCTAGTGCAGCTTGGCTGGATTGAATACCTCAAAAACACAAGCCTCTGCCAGTCCTTTCTTGGCTGCGCAGGCTGAAAGGAGTGACTGTCCGGCTGACTATGGGCAGCCGTATTGGGGTGGTCGGTCGAAATGGGGCTGGCAAGTCAACGCGTGAGCCTCAGCTGCCTGTGGTAGAAATGTCAGGGCTTTCGGCAGTGGACTTCAGATTGCTGAACCTCCTTGCCGGAGAGCTCCTTCCCCCTGATGATGAGACGGGAGAAGTCGCTTGGACTTGATTGAATCTATGGGACATGCACCTCCTTAAGACAAAGTCCAAACGATTTTAAAGCGATCTTGACATCATGTGCTGGTTTATCCTTGCGCTCGCTCGAGAGAGAGAGAGGTTCTGCTTGATAACGCGCTGAAAGGTTATCAAGGAAGTAACTAGGCTGCATGTCGCCTGAAAAGGTTGCGACACGCTTCAAAGTTTTCCTGACGGGTGAGTAATTAATAATCTCTATGAAATTCTTATACCTCTCCATAATGTAAGAAGAGGGCAGGCCAAGATGAACGAGGGGATCCGCATACACAACAGGGATCCAATAGAGCCGTGAGAAGTGCTAGTAAAGCGTTTAGGGTGTCGGGTCTAAGGTTTAGGTGTTTAGGTTACCAAACATGATCCTCAGGTTTAGTTCATTGTGCAGGTCACTTCAGGTAACTACCATCTGTATTGGCTCCGTTCAGAGAACGAGCATTGCGTCTGACAGGAACCCTTGAGCACGAGAGAGAGAGAGAGAGAGGTTACCACAGTCTGGGTATATCGTAAAAGTATCGTAAATAATAGCGGTTTCCTGACTGCTACTCGGATTTCTAAAGGCTCCTCAAAGCCTTCAAAGGGCTTAAAAGTTTAAGCCATGCCGGAATGTTTTCGCAGGCGCATGAGCTTTTTTTGTTGGAAGTCCATTCACAGCAGCCCCAAAATCAAGCCGCACAAGTGACCTGTTGTGTTGCTCATCCAACGTCGTTGCCCTTTCTGTGGCCCCTCCATCGTGACTAGAACCAGGCTTTTGCAGGAAACTAGCTCTTGGGACAGTACGTGCATGCACCATGCATCTAAAGGGGCATGTCAGCAACAACTGCAAGTGAATGGGACGGCCTAAGCCCAAACCCATATTAGAACAAACAAGCCATCTGGACAGCAGCCCTCAACAACAGGTATCGCTGCAGCCACCCCTTTGGGTTGAATTCCTTCAAGTTGCATGTGCTGCATTCTTCGCGATCTACTGCAGGTCAGTTCGGTCTGGAGACACAGAAACCTCCGGCTGGCCTACATCGCGGCTTGGCAGAACGAGACCGTCCACACACGGGCTTGCAGTGATATCATAGTGACATCATCCTCTAAGGCCCAACACCACTTCTTTCATCTGTCCGAGTTTTTCAAGAGCACACCCTTGCACTACTTCCAGACGCGCTTCAGGCAGCCGTGACATGGGCAGCATGGCGTGACTCATGTGAGCAAAACGTTGTGATGGGGACTCCTTGGGACTGTGTCAGGCAGGGCTATGATGAGGAGACCCAGCGAAGGTTGACTCTGCCGCAGAGTGAGGAGGAGGCGCAGTACAGGAAGGCCCCTCGCCAGCAGCAGAAAGTGTGGGGTTGCTGCAAAACTGTAGCTGACCAGTGTTTTCCTGGTGCTCAGACCCAGTCAGGAGGCTACATTGGGGTCGGAAATGCATGCTAAAAGCTTCAAATAGGCCACAGCCTGTTGAGTCGACAGAGAAGTGCTGGTCAGCCAACTTCGGCTCTCTGTTCTCACTTCTTGGCTCAGGACATGGCGGGTAAACATGGCAAGCGTGGCAAGGAAGTGGAAGCGCTACTCTCTCGACAGAAGAGCCATGGTGCAATGGCATTGTTCTCTGTGGTGGCACACTTAGTGGTGTTGCAGACGTCAATGCACAACTGGCACTGCGACAAGGAGAGGCCGCCAGATCCTGTACGAGGTCAAGTGGAAGGGCTTGGATGACGCCAAGCAGATCCCCAGCTTCAATCTAGAGCTGCCAGCAGATGTTTGGAGGAGCAAGCTGGCAATTCTTGAAACAGCTCCTGACTTTGTGAAAGGAACACATACGAGCCCCTCACCAAGCTGAGACTGTTGGGCGTCGAGAAGATGTGTAACTTGCATGGACATTTCCCGTTTTCCCTTCTTGCAGAGTCAGATGTGTTAGTAAGCCTCCTCTCAGGTGCAGCTCTCGATGATAGAATTGCTTGTGCCGAAACGGCACTGAGACCGCTGAGCACCCGCGAAATTGTCAAGCATCTGGATCTCTGCAAGCAAGTTGCAGCCGCACAGGTGCTGTTCGCAGGGTAATGCTAGCTTACATTCGTTGTCGTTGCATGTGGATTCAAGGAACCCTTTGGAATCACGGAGAACATGACCTGCCACCGGATGATAGAGGGCTTCTCCGCTGGGCAGAAGAGCTGCTTGTCTGCTTAACTGAAAGCATCCTCCCAAAAGAGCAAAGCAAGCATGGCACGGAGTCTCTGACATTGCATATATTGCATGAGCAGTCAGGTAAGCTGATGATGGCTGCAGCAATGTGGACCAAACCTCATGTCATTGCTTTTGACGAGCCGACAAATTACTTGGACTTCCAGCCGCTCACTTGCACTGCAGGGGTGGAGGGTGGCACTCTGACCGCGAAGTCTCCAGCCCAGGACGGTCAACTCGCTAGCGAAAGCCATAAAGCTCTTCAAAGGCGGAACTATCGTGGTAACGCACAATGCTGATTTTCTTCAAGAAGCCTGCGATGAAATCTGGCATGTGGAAGATGGCCGAGTCACCATCGAAGGTCCCAATGCCGCAAGCGAGCAATTTATTAGCGGGAGGTTTTAGGTAGATATGCTAAGGGCAAATGTGGCAGAACTGCAGGCAAGGATGGAGCTCTCAAAAGCTTGGCCGCCAAGAACGCAGCCGCAAAGGCAGAGAAAGCCAAACAGAAGATGGAAGCTGCACGGGTCAAGGAGGAGAAGGCAGCCTCGGGGCCATCTGATGCCGAGAACGCGCTACAAGTGTATCTACAAGCCCGGCAGAAGCTGGGAGCGCCAAAGGCCGACATCAAGCTCAACAGTGTTGACCTGCGGTCCTTGGATGGCTCTGAACTCCTTCTCGGCACAGATCTCACTCTCAACCAAGGTCGGCGCTATGGTCTGATTGGTCGCAACGGGGCGGGGAAAAGCACGCTGCTGCGCGAGATTGCATATTATAAGTTTGACAAATTCCCAAAGAATCTCAAGGTGTTGATGGTGGAGCAGGAAGTAGTTGGAGATGACCGGAAGCCTGTTGAGTGGGTCCTCCACAGCGATGTTGAGAGGAGGCTCCTGCTGCAGGAGCAGAAGGCCCTTCAGGACAAAGATACGAAAGATGCTGCAGAGTCGGAGAGATTAAAGCAGATCGCGGACAGACTGCAAGAGATTGGCTCTGATGATGCTGAGCCGCGCGCTGCCAAAATCTTGCGAGGCTTCCCACTTGCCAACGAGTTTCCCATTAGAAATTGAGTTCGTAGGGAGGCTATTGTTTTTGCCAGCCTATGCTTTCAGCGTATTTGTTTGGCTTTGCGAGGACTTCAGTTCACAGAAGAGCTATTAGACACGCCGACATCTTCGCTGTCCGGTGGGTGGCGAATGCGCGTGTCGTTGGCCTCGGCCCTTTTTGCACAACCTGAGCTTCTTCTCCTAGACGAACCTACCAACCATCTAGATTTCCCAGCTGTTTCTTGTCAGCAAACTGCGCCGCTCTTGGTTTGACATGTCCTGGAACCTGTCCACGTCCCGGATTCGGCAGACTCGTTGAATTTGAAGTTGAAGCGATTTTGTCAAGGCTGATGAGGGGTAATGACTGAAGGAACCACAGGAAATGGACGATTTCACCTTCTCAAGGAAGTAGATAAGAATTCACCAAGCACATGGATTTACACGTGAACATTTTTCTTCCCCAGTTTCTCAAGTTCCGACTCATGACGCCGGTGTCACATACAATTGCAGCCGCCTCTGAGGGGGTCTGAAGCATGCTTGTTTTCTTCGTGTGCCCTGTCGCTGTAGGTTCTCTATTTGCAGGATTACCTGCTCTCATGCAAGAACACCTGCCTTATTGTCTCCCATGATCGTGGCTTCTTGAATGCAGTCTGCTCCGACATTATTCTGCTGAACGGCAAGAAGCTGACGTATTACAAGGCAAGTTGTGCATAGCACTAGGCGCTTGGTTATTAACGTCACTGTACATTCCATTGTCTGGGAAGGGCGACTACGACACCTATGTGCAGACGGTGAAGGAGACGCGACTTGCACAGCAGCGAGCCTACGACGCGCAGCAAAAAGAGATCTCCCATATCCTGGAGTTCATCAACAAGCATGATGAGCGGCCAAAGATTGTGGCACAGAAGGCCAGCTTTTGCAATCCAAGGCTTTTAGCCAGGCGTGAAAATACCTTGCACCACGAAGCCTGACAGCCAATCAACGGCTTGCTAATAGTAACGCAATGCGACGTGTGTGGATGCCAGTTAGCGTATGTGTGCAGAGGAGGGACCGAATAAAAGCTTGCTGCAATGCCTGAAAGATCACGCAAGGCAAGCAAGCAAAAGATGCTGGACAAGATGGAGAAGATCGAGGACACCTTCCCCTATGTAATATGGGGTTATATAGGGATCATGGAAAAGAAAATGGAAACTACAGGAATTATAGGGGTTATACTTTATCATCCGTGTTCCATTTCATTTTCCATGTTCTTTTCTGTTTGATTCTCTATCGCTAACCCTATGTATCCAAATAAGACCCCTGAGGGCCATGCCACCTTATATTCCACTATAGCTACCCTTATGGATGACGCTAGCCTTTCAAAGCAGACCTACCTAGTCAAGGATCCTGCCATAACTTTCAACGACGCGGCGTCTCTTTCCATCCGCTTTCCAGAGCCTGGGCTAGTCTTAAGGAATTCAAGATAAGCTATGGAAAAGGAAAGCCTTATTCTTTACCAAATATCCATCGTATAGTAGGACACTGACTGAGATACACAGTTTTCCCTGGCCCTTAGGGAAAACCCGCACGTTTCGGGCGTTGCGCCATTCATCCAAAGCAAACACAGCTTAATCCTAACCTCTATATCACGCAACATTACCCGCCCAAAACCCCCTGGGACTCCTGCAAAGGGACCTTAAACCCTAAACCCTTCAATTATACGCCTTAGTTAAAGCCAAGGAACCCGGCCAGCTGCCCAAAAATCAGCTCATTCAGTTCGATGGCATGAGCTCCTGGAATTCTGTTGAACTAAGTTTCCAAAATTAGGGGTGCTTTTTTCGTGGGTCCCCGTAATAAGGATGATAATAGTTTTAGGGGTTCCCCTATTCCTATAAACTATAATTTGAAGGGGTTCTATAAAGAATCTATGCATGTGTCCCGGCTCTGCGTTCCCAGCCGGTTCCATAATATGGTGCTGATCTCGGGAACCGGCCGTGTCTGTAAACTCCCACGAAATTTCTAGAAACCCCACACCACTGGGCTATGAAATCCGAAAGGCCCTTTAGAAACCCGTTACAAACCTTCCAGAACCTCTTTGACCTTTGGGAATTTCTGGAAGAGCCATGAACCCTGTTTACATACACACTACAAACCCTCTATAAACCCTCGAAGAACCCCCCTATTCACCTTCTACAAAACCTAACTTTCACCGCCAGACCACAGGCCACAGGATTACAGGGAGGGAAAAGATAAAGCCTGATGAAGCATCTTCATACGGGTTTCAGGTTTAGGGTTTGCGGAGGAGGAGGGGATGGCCCGTGAATGCTGACGCATTCTAGGGGTTATCTAAGGGTTGGTTTATGGTTTCGGGACCACAATGGAGAACCCAGTGGGTAAGAAAATCAACCATCAAATTGGGACTAGGGTTGAATAGGCAGTCAGAGGATGCAAATTGACTTGCTTTGATGTTGTTCTATATGGTAAATATTAGGGATTCCTTACACTTGTAACCTCGTTTAAGTTCCTTCCCAGCAACCCAGGCTTTGCGTATGCTGGCAAGGCCCCGCTGTTCGAGAATGCAACTGCCAACTTGGACATCTCTGGCAGGATTGGCATTTTGGGTGCGAATGGCGACGCTTGAAAGGACTCGGAAAACGTTCCCTAAACCCTAAACCCTAGGATAAGCTTTTCCTCAACTCTTCAGGTAATTCAGGAGATGGCCGCTGCTAGGTTTCCTTTGATCCACATATCCTTCTGGAGGTTCTGTCCCAAATATAACCTCAGTTGCCATTTGATTTTTCATGATGGGGGCTAGTACCCCTAAACCTTAAACCCTAAAACGTAATGATGGGCCTCGCTGTAAAGCGTTCTTCGTCGCATGGCGGTAGAGAAAAGGTCCCCGTTTCGTTTTCATGTCCTTTTCCATTTCGTTCGCCACTATGCCCCAGTAACCCTATTTGGAAGGGATCCGGGGTTTGCTTCGGGTTGGTAACAAGCCGGCCTTAGTCCACGGCAACGCTTTGAAATGATCTTTGTCGATAAAGGCACCATGGCGCTAGCTAAGCTGCACTTCACCCTAAACCCTAAACCGACCAGTCCTGAGTCCAAGAGACGCAGCAACACAACTAGGCAGTCTCTAGCGTCACTTCCCTTGCCACCAAATGAGCTATTGCATAAACTTAAAGGGGGATCATCTTAGGGAGAATTTTTGGGGTTATTACGGGGGATACTAGGAGTTTAGACTGTAGCTCACACGTTGATCATGCCAGTTTTCTCTTTTTCATGCTGAGTGTGCTCAGCTGAGGCTGGCAAATCCACTTTGTTGAAAGTGATGCAGAAGAAGCTGATACCAACCGCTGGGCAGATTGACATCAATCGCAATGCCAGAATAGGCGCTCCAGCCTTGTCATGAACACAAATAAGAGTATAATAGTACAAGATAATATGATATGATATTATAGTAATATTAATGCATAACAATAATATATGAAATGCCTACTAGCATTTGGGGTCTAGGGTTTAGGGTACTGCCCCCACCGAGTAACAGTTGGACAATAACTATAATATGGTTATATAGAGCCCTTAGTAGGACCCCTACTGTTACTGGGTGGGGGCAGTACCCAAGGTTTAGGGTTTAGGGTTTTGACACTTGGGCAGGCACCTTTGCTCAGCATCACGTGGATTCACTGGATCTGGATGCGACGTGCGTGGACTGTGTGCAAGCCAGCTTTCCCGGCATCACGGACCAAGAGGCAAGGCTTTCTTCTCATGTTGTTGGCCAAGGGGAATTAAACGTGGCAACCTGTTCTTTTCCAGGCTCGGGGCGTCTTGGGCAGGTTTGGCATCAGCGGTCGGCGGCCTGGAGATGGGAGCACGTAAGCAGATTGATGCATTTTCAGTCTGCTGGAATATGTGATCAGGTGACATGGCGCTGCGAAGGATCAAGACCTTGTCCGGTGGACAGAAGAGCCGCGTTGCTTTAGCCATCGTTACATATCGCCAGCTATTTGGCCGCAGTCCGGTATACCATCGGGGGCTCCATTCTGTCACATCCCCCTCAACCAGGTCTTCTCTACAGGTCGCACTCGGCACTTTGTGAGGGTTGATCTGGTGTCAGGCAAACTGTCATGTCCCCGAAGTGTGGAGCTCCTTTGAAATGTTGACCTAGCACAAGCGGCACGAATGCAAAAGCCCAATAACAAATCGAATGCTGCGAGTGAAAGAAAACATAATTGCTTTCTGCCGAGGCCCTTGGTAAAAATAGTAATAAAGATGGTAATAATAGCTATAGTAATAATAGTAATAGTAAAAGAAATAGTAATAGTAATAATAGTAGTTTTAATAGTAATGATAGTAATATTCATAGTAAAAGTCATAATAGTAAAAAAATAGTATTAACAGCCATAATAGTAATAGTAATATTCATTGTAATCACAATGTAATTAGCCGAGGCCCCATCTGATATATTTGGATGAGCCGACCAACCACTTAGACATGGAAACCATTGATGCGCTCATCGATGCCATCAAGGAGTTTCATGGTGCTGTGGTGATGGTTCCTTGATTCCTTGATGCAGACTATAGTGGTCCCACCTTAAACCCTAAACCCTAAAGCCTAAAACCTAAACCTTAAACCCTAAACATAAACCCAAAAGAGCCAGAAGGTTTGCAAGCCAAGGTGAGCCATGACCAGTATTTCCTCTCCCAGGTAGCTACTGAATTCTGGTCCGTGGCTGGTGGGAAACTATGTGAGCCTTGGCGGCACCAAGACCTTTCGGTATAGCTGTGACTCCGCTGGTTGTTATGCTTCTGAGGTGTACCGCGATCTTTCATCGGCAAAAGCGGCAACATATGGACGCTTGGCAGTCCAGGATGCCTTTTGACCCTTTCCCCACCTCAGACTTGACTGAGTCCTTTCTGCTAAGATGTTGGCCCCTGCAAGGCTGACTCGATGGTTGCTTTCAGCGCACATCCAGCACGGGTCTGTGTTTCTGAGGGCCAAGCAGCTCCGCAGAGGTCCAGACATACGGATGCGTCCTTTGCTCCCCTCGGACAGACGTCGACGACTCTCGTGCTGGTCCAGTCCAGCGTCCAAAGCGCCAACAGTTGCCAAAAAAAAAGCCTCTTTGTGCTGCAGCTGGGACATGTGGACAGCAGAGACATTTTGTGTAAGCCTTCAGCGGACGCTGGGAAGGTGTTGCAGTAGTCTGCAGGCTGCAAATTTCTGATCAGCAGCATATACCTGTTCTACCAAAGAGAAGCACGTGACCGGTCTTCTTGCATCCTGAAAAATCACGTTTCTGCTCAGTCTACTGAGCTTTCACTAAATGGTCACTGCAGGGTCTCTCCTGACTTCCAGGAAGCAGTTCCACCACATTCTGAATCATATATTCAGGGCAGCTATGATGGAGGGACAGGGTTGCTGGTATGGTTGGATATCGAGCCAAATTTTTGGCGGTGGGAAGGGTAGTATGCCCATAGCTGCAGGCAGATTGACCCTACATGGTCCAAGCACCTACGCGAGGGTTTGTTGTCTCTGCGTTTGCAAGATGATAGACTGTTCAGTTCGGATCTTCAGGCATGCATGAGTGTAGCCATTTGGCTGGGCTGGTCTGCTTAGCTGGCCTTTGCGCCAACATGTGGCCACTTTGGCTTCTTTCCACAGCGGTTGCAGGCCTGATGCTACATTTTCACATGCCATGAGATACTCAGCTCGCCAAAGGACATGTGGTCACGAATGTCGAGCACATCAAGCACTGCAAGTGGACAGCCCCGAAAAGAAGCGTTCCTCAGCGGTTTGTCAGTCTTGACATGCCTAATAACCTGCGGATGCGTGTGGGCATTCACTTGCGTGTCATTGGATGTGCTTTTTTGGGCGTATGTTGGAGATGCTGGATTTTGCTGCTGGGCATGTGTTGGAGTGAGACGCACATGCAGGTCACGGAAGCCTTCAACGATGCATTCAGCCACTCCTCTATCAGAGAAAGGTTTTCTTTTGAGTTTTTTCATGTGCCTTGTGTGCTTGACATTCCTGCCTTCAGTGCTTCTGAACTCGGGAGGTGACCAGAAGATGTGGATCACCTCATTCGCAGAGGCAAAGAATCAAAAAACTGTCAACGAAACAAGAAGCTGGACGGCAGTCAGTTGGGTGCAAGATCGTCTGATTTCAAGAGCTTGCCACTCGCGCACATGCCGAGTAATCGTGTCAACGTAAGGCGTGGTGCGATGGGTGGAAGATGAACTCCTAGGAGGGCCAGATCCTTTTGCAGAGACCGATGGTGGTGTGCCCATACCCTGGGATGCTCCGGTGTTGCAGATGGATGGGGGTACTCGGATCCCTCCAGACCAGTTGAAACCTTGGCAGTCTCTTGGCCACAAGCAGCACTTGCCTTTCAAACGGCAGGAATCCAATCCGTGCAAGACGGCCGTGTGCTGGTAAGGTACTGGAGCTATACAAGGCGTCAGGTGTGCTTTATTGTGGCCAAGTCACTGACAGGTCGGGTACATTTCTTGTTGGGCTCCCATAACTTCCATCCAATTCAGAACCTGCCTTGCTGACGCATGTGTTTTGCGACTAACTGGAGGCAGCAGCACAAAAGACTACGATAATGGCCTGCTTCCCGACTGCGATGAGAAGCATTGTCCTGACTGAGTCATTCATGGATTGCAAGAAGTCACTTGAGTACGTGACAACAAAAGGCAGCGCTTTCTGAATCGAGAAGGTGAGGAGCCTGATGCAGAAATTGGCGTGTCACAATAACAGTAACAATAATTGTTAATAATAATTGTGGGGTGACGAGCTGTCCTGGTCAGGTCTTGGTGGATGCCTTCCACGCAAAAGCGCATTTGGAAGATCATTTTGGGCATTGCTAGCTGTTTGCTCTGTAGATCCGACGCTGGAGAGTGGCAGCCAGGGTTCGCCGCTCAAGGCTATAACAAAATGCTGTCGCACGCAACAGCCGTGTGCATGGTCACCTTGTTCCAGCCCATGATTCGCAAGGTCCATTGCTCCTTGTTGCCAAGGGCTCCAGTGAAGTGGCCAGACCGCAAGTGAGACGAGCTAAGCTGCGGTCACTGTCACACAGCCTCAAATCATCTCAAATCCAAAGCAAAGGTGGCTGACAAGGATCTCCTACAAGGGGCAAGCATGTCTTCGGAGCTGAGCCTTGCTAAGCTTCGCACATGCCGCTTCGCAGACGGAGGCAGCAAGGACTTGGCAGGAGCTCTTCAAATATACTGCGGCTGGTTTTCTCCCAAGCACCTCCTAGAGAGTCTAGGGCGAATCTAGGGTAGTTGACAGTAGCCAGCGGCACCATTGACATTGGCACGCCAGTTTCTTTTGCTGACACCTGTCGCAGGAATTCCACGCGTTCCTGAGCAGTGGTGCAGTGAAAGAGTGGATTTCATGTCCGAACTCGGCGGGTATGGCCAGGCAGCTCAAGTGATGACGCAGAAGCTGGTAGGGGGCCATTTATTTGGTATTTCGTGCGGTCTTGGTGGTGGACAGAGTGAGCGCATTGCTTTCCACATGCCGGAGATGGCGGCGCTCTCCTTTTTTCTATCGCATTCCGACTGGTCAGATCCGCAGCTACATACTCCTCTTGTCTTGCTTGGTGCCCGTATTGTCCTAGATGGAATGGATGGCTCAGCACACTCCACGGAATACATTCTCAATGGAAGGGTTCCTCTGACAAGCGACCTGATGGAGGTAAAGATTGGCTCGCAAGTCATGAATGTCAGCACCTCCAAGCCCGTCATTGCATTTTCGGCCGAGACGCAGGACATGCTCGGCGTGTCGCTGAATTATGGTGAGATGCAGAAGGCTCGAATCAATCAACTTTCCAAGCACCTTGCTGGCACAGATGTAGCTGTTTATTTTATTTTTGCAACTGCGCTTGACATGAAGCCGCAATAGAATGCCTTTGCTAAACATGTTCCCCAATTCTGTGGAGGCAACGAGCCGGCCAAACTCTCGGGCATCGTGTGCGAATGTGGTATCGAGGCACTTAACGCAAAGTTTTCTTGAGCACTGGATGTCGCGCATGGAAAGACATGTCAAGGGCGCCTTAGAGCTGAGAGCAGCCCATGAGTGACATGACAGGAATGGCGCTTACATCATATGCGCCTGCGTTCAGATCAGTGTTGCTTGGTTGCATGCGGACTTGAGCCTCGACACCAGCACGTTCCGTCGCAGGGCGTCGTCGCGCGGCTGAGGATGCAGCAGGTCATCAAATCTATTGGTGTTGGGCCCTGGGGTGGAGGGCTTTCCTTTGGCGACTCCGCTGTGGGCTTCCTCGCTATGTGGATAGGGCATGCAGCTGCAGCAGGACATGTGTTGTGGAAGACTTGCTTGCAAGATTCCTGTGCCCAGGCAAATTGCCAGTGAGGTCTGGAAATGAAGCCCCAAACATGCTGTCAACATGAACGGTCCATTCCAGACCCTGCTTAGCCCCTACCGGCCCCAGCAGGCGCATGCAGCCACAGGCATGGCGTGTCTTGCAGAGCAGCCTGATGACTTTGCCTGGAAACATAAGCAACCCCCGCATACCTCTGACAAATATACTTGGTAATATTCTGTCATTACGAACATTTCCCTTGGTTCCTTTCTAGCCATGGTTTTCACAGCCCGCATGTCAGACGGCCTTTTTTGCGTGTTCCTGTCGCTTTTCCATTCTGCCTGCTCTGCGCCCCTGCGCACTAGTCTAAACAACTTACTGCGGGGTGGCAGTGAATCAGAGAGTATATTGTATAGGCATTATACATGGATTGTATTCCCTCAATCCATACTTACCACAGACAGACAGCAAATCTGCTCATAGGATGCACGTCTGTTCAGGGGGAAGCGCAAAAGGGCGGTCTGACATATAGTATAATAACCTGCTACCATAGTATAGTATAATTTGCTACCATAGTAGAATATGGTATGGTTCGGGCTTGAGCTTACACAGGAGCTGATGGGGCTTGAGCTTTGCGCCCAGGATCGCCCAGGTATCTACACACCTCAATAAGTTCTAATTAGACCCCGGCTTCAGTAAGCTGGGTGGGACCCCCCCAAACAAGAGGGGCTCTCTTGCCAGCTGGTTCAGAAGTGCAGGATCCTGGGGAGACGCAGGAATACCGCCTCTCGACTACTATCTTTACTCGGCGTTTACCGAGAATCCGAGCAACCAGTGCTTGGTGCCTGATCTTGATTAATCTTGACGTGCTGGAGTGCAACCAGCCCTGCCTCCTGCAAGTTGGACTGTTTCTGTGAAAGTGTTTTGAGCGTGTTTGCATGGTTTTGCACTGTTGGTATCTCCGGCGTCCAACAAACCGACAATCTGGGATGGAGTGCGCAGAAGTAAGGTTCACAGCTACTCCAACTGCATGGCATGCATCTGGGTTGCTGTTAAGGAACTTATTTTAAGTGACTATAGTGAGGAAGCCATATTAATCGCTATATATATATATACTCATTGTGGTAACTTAAACACTAAAGAAGATATGGCTGTTTCCAAAAATGCCGCGTCAGGAATTCATGAGAGGGCGCATGTTTGACCCCTCCGATACATATTCAGATACATATCTCGACACATACCTGGGCACATACCTCGATACATACCCCGATACATACCCCCACAACGTCCCTTTCGTCAAGAGCCCAGCACTACGAAACATACCCCGAAACATACCTCGAAACATAGCCCGAAACACACCCCAATCCAAACATGCTTTTTTGACCACGGCTTAGCAGGAAACTATATGCTCTATTGTTTACTGTATATACCCATAACGGGAATCTAATTTAAGTTCCTTAACAGCAACCAAGGCATTGCCGCGTGCAATGAGAGGAAGGTGTGGCCAGCAGGATATTGGTTGCCACAGTCTGTGCCTTTTGCTGCAGAGATTCCAGGGTGTGTAGTAATATAGCAATATAGTAGTAGAGTAACAGAGTAGCATAGTATTATAGTAATATAGTAGTATAGTCCTATAGTAGTATAGTAGTATAGCCCTCTGCAGAATTCGTCATCCGACACCAAGCTAATGCTGCAAAAGTCAATCGGCAACAGAGTCAAGCCCTCAGGAAACCTGAAAGAGAGAGAGAGAGAGAGAGTCAGCCCGTAGAAGAAGAAGAAGAAGAGCGTGGGGAGTTATCAGACGAAGCCAAAACGATTAGGGAGAAGTATTACCACGACAACATGTGAGAGAAGCATGGGGGCGATGAAAATAGGGGCATTGATGTATAAGAATTGTGGCTGTTGTTGGGGTGGCAAGGAGGCTGTCATGGGGGAAGTTTGTACATCAGGATAGATGTGTAATAGCGGCCAAGCCCCAAATTCGAACCGGGAAAGCAGTGTACCATACTGGCAGAGCACTGTAATCCCATTAACAGCCAATGGGCACAAGAAATCCCTCGAAATAAGAAAAGGCACGAGAGAAGAGCCGATCATACCGTCTACGGGGGAGACGGGCCAAAAGCAATACTGGAATTGTAATATGGTTCGCAGTTACCCCGGGAACAGTGCGCCAGGTAGGGAACATCAACAGCGGGTGCAATAGAAAGTAGAGCGGAAGTGTGAGTGATGGGTTTCTCACTAGTAATGCCCTACAAGCCCAGCTGACTGCACCACGCACAAGTTTCACACCATTTCCAATGCCACAGGGGTGAGCACCAGGGTCCGGTAGGGGCATATGGCCGACAGTGACGTGTATGAAGGATCCAAGAGAAATGAGGATGTACATTGGGAAATTCGACTAGAAGTGTCATGCACAAGGTGAGCAGTGAGAAGGGAAGAGTGATGACCATATGCTGTACGGGTGCTGATTGTGCTCTCAATTGGGGGTTAAGTGATGATCACTCTTCAACCTTACCTCGGCTCATGAACCAGCATTTGGCTGTTTTTGCTGAAGGTAGCCCCGACCATTTTCC
>CAJNIZ010024025.1:40395-53524 GCA_905231905.1 Symbiodinium pilosum | reverse complement strand
GAAGAGCCCGGAGGGGCTCTATACGTCCACTCTCCATAGGCTCCTCCCATTGTCTTACCCAGTACGAGTGTATAGGCTGACGTGTATCTTCAGTGTCTGGCCACCCTAGTAATGGGTGGGAACGGCCTAAGCAGGCCGGGTGGGAATTTAGGGTGTCACGTCTTCTTTCTTCATTTTGCTCTTGTTGGTGATCTTGTTCCAAAGGGAGCACCATGCATTTTGCCGGTCCTTTCCTTCGCTAATCGTAGCGTCTAGAGTCCAGCCATTCATTGCTGCTGAGGGAAATTCATGCCAATTGGACTATTCCATAATTGTTGCTTCGTGCCTGCCTCATTATGTTTCACCACCACCTGCAAGGATCGTCATTGGCATTGCTGGTCAGTATCAGTTGTTATTGTTGCCATCAACAAGTAATTTTAAGCAATGGCTGTGCCAGCGACGGGACCTGACGTATTATCCCTCATCGTTGCTAACTGCAACGCCCAGGAAAGTTGTGATCCTCAACGACAAAAGTGTTGGCCTTCAAGCCGAAGGCGCCACGTTTCTGCTGCTCAAAGAGGACGGTGCGGTTTTGGGTGTATCGGGTGGCAATGATGGACTGGTCTATAGTTGGGATCACCATGCATTGCTAGGCCAGGTAAAGTCTACTTGCAGCGATGCTATGGTATATGCCTGTAAGCTACAGAGCAGGACTCACAGGAGATACTTCAGCCCTCCCAGCCTTGTCACTAGCAGACAGAGTTTGCATCCAGCATCTACAGCAGTTGGCTGACCGACTGATCCAGGACAACATTGAGCTTCATCCCGATCAGCTTCTTGGATGCAGTAAGTCTTGGGCAAGAAGTAGTATTGGGTTTATATTGGGATAATATTGGGGTTTATATTAGGATTATATTGGGACGGTATTAGGGTTATATCAGGGTTACATTGGGATAATATTAGTGTTATGTTAGGGTTGTATTGGGATAATATCAGGGTTATGTTAGGGTTATATTGGGATAATGTTAGGGTTATATCAGGGTTACATTGGGATAATATTAGGGTCGGTCGGTTACATCAGGGTTACATTGGGATATGTTAGGGTTATATATTAGGGTTATATTGGGATAATGGATGGGTTATATTAGAGTTGCATTGGGATAATGTTAGGGTAATATTAGTGTTATAATGGGATAATATTAGGGTAATATTAGGGTTATAATGGGATAATATTGGGGTATATTAGGGTTATATTGGGATAATATTAGGGTTATATTAGGGCTATATTGGGATAATATTAGGGTTATATTAGGGCTATATTGGAAAAATATTGGTTATATTAGGGTAATAATGGGATAATATAAGCAAGGTCTTTCTCAAGGGGTCAAGGCACAGCTTGCCTTGGATGGCTTTAAAGCAAGGATAGAGCGCGATCAAGTCGGAAACGGCGACGAGATTGTGCTCCTGGGAGCGGGTGAGGCAAAGCGCAAATTATACGAAGTCAGGCTGGATCCGCAGTATTGGTATGACAAAGCGATAGAGAGAAGCTAAGCTGACAACAGTTTGGGAATTCTGTCAACCTGTTGCCGGCCCAATACCCGCTGCACCCACGGATGAATCAAGGAGTGCTGGAAGCGCGGAATGATTTCGAAGTCTTGGATCTTCCCCCGCAGCTCATAACGGATTTGAGCGTACTCAAGAAGGCTTACAGGAAGATATCGTTGTCTGTGCACCCTGACAAGTTTCTTGGCTGTGCTTCTGGTGCCAGATGCATGACACAACATGTGGGTGGTGTGACCAAGCTGTAACTACGAGGAACAAGCATCCACAATCAGCAGATGCATTTCGCAACTGTGCGGCAGTGCGGTGGGGAGAGTGAATTTGGGCAGCGTTCTGCCATCCCTAAATGTTACTGCGTTGATCATGGTTTTGACTCCAAGTTCGTGAGGCAAGGTCTACGGAGCTTTCGAGACGCTGATGGACACAAGACAGCAACGGCGCTTACTCTGGAGCTGCCCTTACCATCTGCCGGGTCTCGAAGGACATCCCTTGTAGTGGTGTCTGGTACTGCGCACTCATGCTGAGGATTCTCGGCAAGCTAACTCCCGACATGGAGGAAAAGGCGTGCCGTGCATGTTGAGCTGGCTTTGGCTCGGCAGAGTAAAATGTCTCCCAAGCACCGGTCCCAAGCAAGGAAAGGAACATATTGACGCAATTGAAGTGTGTTGCTGTTTCGATACCGAAGCTTCGCTTTGTCAAGCTCTCGATGGCAGGTGCTATTTGACGAGGAAGAGGAAGACGAGCTTTTCCAATGGTGGTGGGAAGCTACCGTACCAGAGATTGAGAAGCAAGTTGCAGAGTTTGAGGGCCAGCAGTTCGATGACTATGGTGCCATGTGGATTTCTGATGGGCTGGGAGGTGAGCTTTGGCCAAACTTGGGAGCAGACGCGGTAGCGGCGGTAGCGATTGTTGAGCATGGTTGACGGCCTCTTGCATTGTTTGGTTTTGTGCCCAAGGATGTCGAGGAAGTTAAGTGGATTGGATTGGAGACAGCCAAGCGCCTACACAAGGAGGAAGAAGGTGTGATCTTCATCGACGTGCGTGACCGCCGGGATTTTGTGACCGGGCACATTGCAGATGCTTTCTGCACGCCTTTGCCTGAAATTATAGAGCGTTGGCAGCAGATTTGCCCATGCCAGTTCTTCAGACTTCTTGCGAGTAGCAACCGCTCTTCCATAGCCTTCCATAGCTGAGATCCAAGGACTATGGCCTCGTAAACGTTTTTATGTCCGCTGATGACCAGCTGATACATAAGCTGCTGTCGGCTGCGCTGCATGAAGAGAGTCGCAAAGTTTCACACTACATTTACAATTTATCTGATATTTGTTTATGCTGCATCAGCCCCAGGAAGCACAGGACCAAGCCAATCATTGTCTACAGCAGCTGTGCAGCACTACGGTGGCTGCTTTGAACGACAGGCGCCCAGGGTTGTTGTAGGCCATGCTGGGAAGGTGAAGTTGCCACGCCATTCTCAAGATGCCGTGCTTTTTGCCGCTGGCTCCTACGAGCCGGGCACCAGACAATCAAGGTAGAGCGTGTGCGACGACTGCGCCGCCCGACACATATTGCTTTGCTGTTGCTTTCATCGTGCACCCCTCATCATGCTTCTGGGTTTTCAGGTGGCGGCATCTTCGGATGGAAGCACAAGAATGGCTGAAGCCTCGGAATGGGATGCGCAATGCGCAGGGTTTCTTTTGAGGAGTCATGCCATGTTGGATCTGCCCAGGACCAGTGGCTAGACCCCTGCAGGTTGGGCTTTCGTTGTTTTCTGGTGCCAGGCGTCTCCTTGCATGCTTTGTGCAGGATTCCTCATACGAGCTTGTAGACGAGAAAGAGATGGCCAGTGCTGGCTTGGTGGCTATGCGATCTGCTTCTCTTCTAGCTGTAGGGGGCGTCGCAGTGGACTGACTTTCGGGACCGATGCTGCGAAGCAGCGACCGTCGTTATTCAAAAATGAAAGATGAAACTTTAAAAGATGAAACTTCTTTTGTTTCCCAGCCGATGACTAGCAACTCCAGCAGCTCCATGAAATACAGCGGGCTAGCGAAGAGCTCGGATTCGTCACCCATTTTCCTAGCAGACTTGCGAGTTCCTTGCTAGCTATGAGCTGATGTATGCAGCGCCTTTTGGTGCTTTCGCTCTGCAAAAAGATGGATGCAACATGCAGATGCTCCATTTCAGCATTTTCCACCTTTCCGATGTGGCTCTCGGCGTAGCGCGGGAAACGTCGGCTTACGGCCGGAGGATTGAGGAGTTGCATCAAAATTGCCCCAGCCTTTCCTGCGTGAGCTTGATGACGGGGTCGGAAACGTACTCACTCCAAGAGACCCAAGCACCACCATCAGTCAGATAAGTGTCATTGGCCCAGCTGATACACCTTGGTTGCTCAAAGCTTGCTCATGGTGAAGCTCGTTTTGGGCTCTTGTCTGCAACCTAAATACATTGAGGTTTTCAGGCCGTGGCAGTATACACAGCGTGCAAACGACAAAGCATGAGACTTCGAACATCTCTGAACGCCCTGATACTTCAAGCTTTTGCGCTTCCGTGCTTCCGGCATATGGCTCGAGCACAGCTAGGGACCAAACTCCGGTATCAATGGATTATCAGGAGTTGCGCCATTTCCGCCACCACTGGTTTCAACGTGTGAACTTGCAGCCCGCATCGCATAGATAGTGCTAAGCAGCCTGAATCTCAGGAGGCCTGCCTCCGGCAATCCGACTAGGTCATTTTCTGAAACAGCTGGACCAAAACCAAGCTCGAGCTATGCTGGCTAGGCAAACTAGCTGAGCAAGCACATCTAGCTAATGGCTGAGATGGCCTCTGATCCCATCGCTGTTCTTGTGAGGTTCGTAATCCTTGCTTGCCTCATGCCGCTTCATTGCGGTATTTGCCTGCACAGCCTGAGCAGGCGTTTCCGAGCTCCTTTGTGGTTGGCTTGTCTTGGCGTCGTTTACGCATTGTGCCTTCCTGATTCCTCAGCGACTGCATGATGTGAAGTCTGGAGTACTTCACATCTCCTCTTTTCTGCCCCAGGTATCGAAGGTACCTTCTGAGGTGCAAAGATGCCAGGCCTGAAGCTGTTGAATGGCACATGCTGCAAGAGACAACAAACAAATCAGCTAGCCCATTTGCAAGGACAAGTTGTATGGCTCTAAATTCCCAGCAGTTCAGTACATGCTTTCCCGGGCACAGTCCAGTCTGCCCTGTGGACATGTTGGCAGATTAGCACCTCCAGTTCAGAAGAAAAGCATATCCGCAAGATCGGCCAGTGATTTCAATTATCCAGCCGAGATCAAGGAGAAGATTTCATCTAGTCCATGGGATTCGGTTTTCGGCATGTAGTTTGAATGTCGCGCCATGGCCAATGCGGCACCCAAAAGCGGCTTCTCGTTCAGGCTTCTTGGATGCAGGGCACATGAAGACGAAGTTTGTTGCGTGGAGTTTCCATGGGCAGCTTTGCTCCATCAATGTGGTGCACCTCGTGAAATTTAGGCAGCGACAGCTGCTCACCAAACGTGGGTGCTGGTTGGGTCGGACTGTTAAGCGGTGGTGCCAGGCGGGAGAGTTTGGAAATCAAATCTTGCTTGTGCCTGCTGCAGTCCTTGCCTTATTTGCTATGGTGACAGCTCAAGTCTGCTGACATGCCAGGTTGAAAAGGAGACCTGGCTGCTCTTGCTTGTGTTGGAGCTTGTGACTAGGAAGATGGCCTTGCGTTTTTTTTTCAACGGCTGCAAGGATGAGCTGGTCTATTACGCAAGTCGCGAGGCAACAGTGCCGAGGGGGAGGGTTGCCCTCGCAGAGTGTGCTCTCGGCTACTCCTCCAAATTATTAGCATGCTAACGTCGACCTTGCAGCTCATTAATCCCTTAGTAGTCCCTTCTCTTGGGCGCTGTCGAAGTCATTCACTATGAAAGGAAGTCAGGGCCTGGGAGTCAGGAAACACGAGGGCGAGAGTCGGGAAATATGCAGGGCAGGAGTCAGGAACCATAAAAGAGGGAGTCGGGACCATGGAACCATGCTCTTAGTCGAGCATGCAAAACAGGATGCAAATTTACATGATTTTTTGCACAGGAACTAGATCCCTGAAACTGACAAGCCATGCATGCTGAGCCCTAGACCCTACGTCAACCCTAGAACCCTGATGCCCTTACCCCTGAAACACTCAGACCACGCTTTTGGGGGTCCAGGCTGTATGGTCTACGGAGTATGTGTTGCACCACCTTACAGTCAAACGCACGCAAATACAGCTTTCAATGTATTGGGGATCCAAAAGCTACAGGGAAACTAAAATCACCGATTCGCAAAGCTCGATGTCGGATGACAGTGACCTCAGCTTGGGGAGTGCCCGCACATGAATAGTCTACCAATACGATATTGGGTTAGGAAATATCATGTAAATTTACATGACGTTTCGTTAGCCCTCCTTCTTCCCGACTCTGACCCTCCTTATTCCGACTCATGCCGAACCACTCTGCCAACACCCCCCCTTCTTTTTCATTTGTGGCCACGTACAACTTCACACTCAGACGAGAAGGCTGTGCAAGCCATACTTCACTTCTGACAGCAAGAGAGAGTCAGCACAAAGGCCGCGACCACGATCAGCTGGAGGCTTGGCCAAAAGCCCAGGCGCGATCCCGGAGGGTGCATCACATTTCTTGTTTTCTGGCGTGTCCGCGCATGCCTTGCAGGCTCCCATCTCGAAGATGTTGCAGCTCGTGCGACCGGGCAAGAGCCCCCTCCTCATCTACGGAGCGTCGGCTGAAGAAATGGTTTCATTCGTCGCCTTCATACTCAGCTGCAAGAAAAAGCCAGCTTCTGAAGCCTTGCCAGACTTGCCGGCATCTCCAACAATGCCTGAGATACCTCCCATAGGTCCGCAGTTCATGCCGTATTCCAGAAGCCGCGAGCCGGAGACAACTTTGGCACGAATAGCTTCGCGGACGTCCGAATGGTCAGCTCCTGTTCCGGAGGAGTTATCCGAAGGCGTCGATGCATCACCTGCAAGCAGTAGCTCCACTGCAAAGGTCCGGCAATCTCAAGCATCCGTGTTCCACGAGGTTGTGCATGGTTTGGGTCCAAAGCTGGCCTACAGAAAGGCGATGGAACTGATGTGGAATTATGACCTGGAAGCTGCACATGTGCTGCTGGAGCCATGGAGGGCTTCAATTCTTTGGCATGCTGCAGCTTATGCAGAGTGCTCGCTTTTGCGAACGGTTCTAACCGGTCGGAAGAGTGACGCGCTCGTGACTCTGGAACTGATCAAGGCAGCAGAACTCATGCGCGACAACTTTCCCGCTAGCCTGCCTCACGAGATTTTTACAGCAGAAATTCTGTTGATGCGGAGCATGCTGCAGGTGATGCTGGGCCAGCGTTTGCGTGCCTTATACAATCTGCGACAATCCTGGTACGCATACTTTCGTCTTGAGCAAGTGCTGGAGACTGATGCCGATCTTCGGGCGTGTGCACGTGATGTCGATTGTGTCATGACATACGAGGACTTGAGGGGGCGCATTTTGTTTGGCATCGGCTTCTTCTACATGGCGACCTCCCTCATCCCTGCCAGCTTGGTGCCTTTGATTCGCTTGGCAGGGTTCGTGATGCACAGGCAGAGGGGGAAAATGTACCTCTTTGAATGTGTCGAGCGTGCACTTGGCACACGGTCAGCTCCTGCAGCTATCCTACTGGCAATGTACCACTTGGACTTGGAGCCAGAATCTCGTCTCA
Organism: Symbiodinium pilosum; assembly: GCA_905231905.1. Lineage (NCBI taxonomy): Eukaryota > Dinophyceae > Suessiales > Symbiodiniaceae > Symbiodinium > Symbiodinium pilosum. The sequence continues at coordinate 46,261 of CAJNIZ010024025.1, read as the reverse complement.
AACAACCTCGCTTGCAGGTGTTGTGTGGAAGCTTGTAGAACCCTGCACCTAGCTATATGACATCCTGACCATGAGCAATCAGGTGTGCAGTGCATGTTTTTGGTTTCGTATATCTTGGTAGCATTGTGGAGAAAACAGCCAAGCCTTGCAAGTGCGAGCACGCACCTGACCCAGACCTTCCTTACAGTGTGGTCATGGATAAACCGTGGCTTGCCGTCGCAGGTCCCTCCAAAAAGTACTTGCCATCCCCTGGCTATGCCTGCTCAAAACAAAACTGCCTCGGGCAGTTCAGCAGGGTGACAGTGAACAGAAGTGCCACGATCGGCATTGGCAAGCTGAAGCCTTGCTTCCCTCATTGTTATACATTGTTACAATTACTGGCCTGACACAAACATAGAAGTATGAACGACAGCACATATGACAAACAACTGGACTAGTCTGTGCCACGCACCGTCTCAACTCGACCCCGAAATGTTCTGTTGACCGTAGACCTCTGCAAGCTTGTCACAGCTTCAAATCAGCTCTACTTCTTGCATAGGGCTGGCTGCCTTGTAGGCGTTAGGCATGAACCCTGCTGACAGCAGCGACGCCGAGCCAGCGCAGACTTTTTATGGCCGTGTGAAGAGCTACAATCACGCACGGGGCTTTGGCTTTCTCGAGTCTCCCGCAGCTGGCGCATTGTATGGCCGTGACGTGTTCATGCGCAAGGAGAGGGTCGAAGAGCTCACATTGAGTCGTATTGCAAGCGGCTCTGGCCCTGAGGCGGCTGTAGATCGAGGTGAGATCTTCGTTCGGTTCACCTTGAAATTGAACGAGGCAGGGAAGCCTGAGGCCGAAGATGTTCAAGCGATCATGGCTAGCGATGTTCCAGAGGACCTGCTGCAGTTGCCCCCGCTGTGTAAGCCAGCCGATGCCAGGAAATCCGCATATCCACAAGGCCTGTCAGACGCGCAGCCCAAGTTCTCCAAGACCCCTAAGGACACAGATTCTCGGGGCCGAAATGGCCAGAAAGAAATGAAGAAATCGAGCAAGGGCAAGCTACCGACAGCTGTTGGTGATTGTAGGGTTCTTGTGGGCCAGAATGCAGCTGAGAATTGGAACCTGCTCGCTTCCGCCAAAAAGAAGCATTGGTTCTTCCATTTGACCGACTTCTCCTCGTGCTATGTTGTCCTCGAGTGCACCAATGAGCCTTCCACCGAGGACAAGCAGACATGCGCGCAGATCTGCCGCGAGCACTCCCAGCACAAACTCACTGGCCCCATCAAGGTTGATGCGACACCATGTGGGAACGTCAAATTCGATCGCAAGCGTGATGCCGTTGGTGAGTGCGAGTACAAAGATGAGGACAAAGTTGAAATCCTCATAGTCGACTGACCAGATCTGGCTCCACAGTAGACAAAAAACGTGTGGCATCCAGCGCCGCCAATTGAAGTGGGACTTGCTGGGGTGGCATTTTGGGGTGGCGCCGCAGTCCCCAAATTTTCCGGGCAGTCCCACGTTGCCTGTGCGTGTCGGCTCAACCTGAGCTAAGGACATGAAGCATGCCGGCAACATACTGATCGCAAGCCTGGGACGGCAGCCTGAGAATGCCTTGCTGCATTGGGCAGGCACGCAAAACACCTTGGGTCAGCAAGTAGCCGCTGCCCTTCTTGTTTAAAATTCGGCGCAGTCCCGCCAGAAACCAGTCATAATGTATGTATTCAACCACTGGGAAGCGGCCCAGAGGGAGAGGAGATTGAGAGGGGTTGTTTTCAGAGTTCGGGATTGATTTTGGGGCGTCACTTTTTACCAAAATCCGACGGTCTGAGCTCCCTGCCAGCCGGAGAGCAGAGAATGAGTTTTGACTACAAGCTGATCTAGACTGTCTAGACTCCTTTGGCACGCTTCTTACGCTCTACTTCGATTGATTGAAGCGAGCGGTTTGCCAGCGTGCCACTGCAGCATGTGCTTATCCATTGCAAGATGGAGGCTCCTTACTGGCCTGGCGAAACACATTCATGGCACAGGCAGGTACAGCGAATCGGTCCTACAGGTTCTGTAAGGGAGTAGGAAGGTCAGTAGTCAGTATGCATGGCAGGCAGTGTCGATCACCAGCAAGGCTCTCTGGTGCTGTGGAGAGGACTTTCACTGAAGAACATCCCTATCTCGTTGCCAATGCCCTGCGTCTCTCCCTGAATGGATGGAGGAGCTGGGTGAGAAGGCGGTCTACCTCAGTGCCCTACTTTGGATGGTTTTGCAATGTCATTTTGTTGACCACTGCCTGATTGGCTAAGGGTATGAGCTGGGCATGTTCCACTTCATTGCCATGGAATGGTCAAAAGCTCACGAGCATTTCAGCTGCGTATACAACTCCGTCAACTCTGACAAGGCCTTGGCGCAGCATGTTCAGGAGATACCACATGCCTTTGGCATGCATTGCTGGATAGGTCTTCTTCCCGTACCGCTCGCTGGTCACCACCCAGTAGCCTAGCTTTGTGTTTCGTGCATGCGAGCAGATGCCAGAGTCCGAGAACAAGGCTTGCCGCTGTGGCCTTCAGCATGGGTTGGGATGAGCAGGGCGAGAATCTGTGCAAGGACCTACACGTGCCATAGGCGTGCATAGCAAGACGTCACAAGACTCGTGTTGGACTGCCAGGAGTGTGCAGCTATGCAGGATTGGAGTGCGTTGCTGAAGTTGGAATCTGACTTTGCACCTTGATGCGCGAAGTGCCAGCAACATTTCAGACAAATGAGCGATGTTGGTGACTTCCATTGACTTACCATCCGATTTCAGTTGAGGCAAGAATTTTGCAGATCTTTCTGCGAAGGCGGCGATGGCGGAGCCTTGTCGCAAGGGGGCACTGGGGGTGTCCGTCCTGAAGCAATAGCCTTCAAAGCGGCATGGGTTCGTTAAATCACCATCACCAGCCGACGCCGGTACAGAGCGTGGCAACACACTGCAGTGTTCTTGTCCGAAACATGCCACCTTTCCGATACTTTTGACGTGTAAAATTGGGTGTTCAATCCTCTCTGTGGACTTAGGAACGAATTGAATAAAGATCTTTGTTGATTGCGAAGCTCTGCCCAACAACTCTCAAGACTTTCATGTTTCTACTTGAGCCTGAATCAGGAGTTGTAAGACAGCAGGGCATGCTGAAAGGAGCAGCGCAGGCTGGAAGAAAGATTGTTGAATGCTGCCGAACGGCACAACAAGTAGTGGTGATTTCAAGTGCAGGCAAACGACCAGTATTGATTTTGCAACTTCTCCTAGCTACAGGCACCCTACATGGGAGTTCGATGATACAACACAATGCATGCGGGCAAACATGCAAAGCCCAGGCGTCAAATGTTGGCCTTCGAGGTAATGTACTTCCTTCGCCAGTTTCCGAAGGCACCGGTGTTCTTGCTGCCAACTTGCGCCACCTGGAGCTCCAAGAGTGTGTCGTGAAGCTACAGGTTCCTGCGCAAATGCTGCTTGCATTGAAAGACAATGCCGGCAGCCAAGCAACTTTTAGAAGAGAGTGCGCGTTCTCGCAGCCCCCCCCAATCAATTTGAAATCCCTGTGCAAGTGAAATGGCTATGTACCGAAGCCGGAAAAAGGTTCGGAAGGCTATGATGCCCTTCGATGAGAACGCGGAGCAGAGCGAAAGTCCAACGCTCAAACAGTCAACCAAGCCAGTGAAGGCTGGATCGAGACTACAGCAACTCAGGTGATGGCGAGAACATGGTGGAGATGGCAAGCGCCCTTACAATCCAAGTCGTTGCTTGGCAGTATCCGCCTGCTTGACTTCCTTAGGCCCTAGGCCCTAGACCTGGCAAAGCCAGGAATATGCAATGAGTCCGTAGCAAAGGTGATCTGCTTCTACCTCGGTGATGCGGAAGCGGCCGCTAACTTAAGCGTCACACGATCGTGCTAGAGGATAGAGATCATCGCTCTGTTGTGTAGGCTGGTGCAAAGAGTGGCTCTGATCTGGTTGAGGCAATGATTTTCATCCCTGACCTTTCGCAGCTATGCCCTCAACTCCCCTCCTGGGCGACGTTTCTCGGCACGGATTTGTTCCAGGGATGGCGTCAGCCCACAACCATCTTTCAGCTTCTGTAGTGGAAGCTATAGCTGTTTTGTCTGGGACCTTGTGTATCATACTTCACCAGCGCAACAGTGATGAACATGATCCGAATCGCTAAGACCTCTAAGAGTGACTGTGACACTGGCGGTTAAGTTCCAGAAATAGAGGACCCCAATATGGACCCCGAAATTCTGCGATCCTTATTTTGGGGACCCCCAAAAAGAGACCCCAAATTTTGGGAAACCCCCCACATGGCAATGATCCTAGTCCGGCCGGCCCTGGAAAAATGATTTTGAAAGTAAGAACGGCAGCCTGAAGGAACAGTGCTCTTGCCAGGTCTAGACCTTCACAGGGATTATATGAGCCATATTCTAAACTCCGTTAAAGGGGGATATATAGGGGATTCTAGGGTTGATACAAGGAGTTTTGTAGACTATAGCTCATACAGGGGTTATAGGACAAGTTATATAGGGATAGTGGAAAAGAACGGAAACTATCATAGGGACGCAGCAGTAGCCAGGTATGGTCACAAGAGCGATTACCGTCATCAAATACTTGCGGTACTTGTGAGTGTGGCAGGCATTTTGTGTATGATCATGGTGCTACAGAACTGTTGCAAGAGGAGGCAGTTTTGAACAGTCACAGGCCCCAACTGATATACAAAGTCCAACATGCCCATTCCAGGTACCTTACATCCAAAGTATACAAGGAACCCAGGGCCATGAAAATATAGTTTAGCATAGCAAATATTCGCATAATATAGTATATTTTAGTATGTTATAGAATATTATAGTATAATTTAGCATTCTCCTTATACGCAACCCATATAATCCTACTCCTGCTATCCTTTTGCCCTATGATGTAATGTCACACTGTCACACCAAAATGCCAAGCCAGCTTGGGAAGAAGACTGATAGTGCCGTCAATCCAGCAGGAACCACAAAGAAGACATGCACATGTTGCAAGCGGGCGTCGGGAGTAGCAACAGTTTCATGGTGCTGCTGACGAAGAACTTCAGTTCTCAACTCATGGTTGTCCTTCCAATGACCTTGAGCCACCCACCAGTAGCTACCTTGAAGCCCTGCGATTGCAAGCTCGCTATCGTTCTTTGTCCGCTCTGTCGAGCTTCATGTTCCTTCACAAGGACACCAAATCAATTAAACGCAGTTGAGTGTTCCAAAGTGCGACTCCTTCTGTCATGAGGCCTTAGACATAGCAAAGCAGCACAGGCGGTTGCTGGAAGCAAGCAAGCACAAACAGAAATCACGCTGCAGCTCGCATAGAAACTGAGAAGCGCTCGCTCAAGGTACTTATCGGCCCATGGCCTTTATTGGTGTGGTCGCATCCTTGCTCTGACGGGCAGGGACGTTGATGCGAAGCTTGAATGAATATGGACGGCGGTAAAGGCCAGAAACTCAACATGTGGGTCCATCTTCTGTCAAGATGCGGACTGAGGCAGGCTTGCTTCCAGCAAGCCAAGTCATATAAAAAGCAGCTTGGATAGAGTCAGACAATTCAGCTATCTTACAGCGGGCTGCCTGTGGATGCCTAGGTATCCTTTCAACATCTCCGTCAAGATCTCCAAGGCGGCGAACCCGGTCCGGACCAGCAACTTTATTTAGGGCCTGCGGCACTGGCCGGCCTGGCCGCCGCCCCCTTGCCCACCCAGGTCTTGTTACCTGGCATGTTTTTTCAGGTTTTGAAGACCCTGTTCTCTCGGGTTTAACTCAAAGCGGCCAAAAGTGGGGTCCCAATTGTGCTGATGATGTTCCTGTACGAGGCGTGCGCGCGCGCGCGTGCGCCTCGTACAGGAACATCA
>CAJNIZ010024025.1:6981-40295 GCA_905231905.1 Symbiodinium pilosum | reverse complement strand
CACACATGAGGCTTCAAGACCCCTCCAAAACTCTAGGTATGTTGAGGTCGCCAAAAGTGAGAAACGAAGGCCCAATTATGCTGATGATCTCCGTAGCGTGGGGGGAAGCCTCAAAAACGCAGCCAAAAATCATCCTATTTTTTGACCCCCAAAAACACGCCTCCAGGGCCTTCAACGGAGGGGGTCGGTGGACCGGGCCGTGCCCCCATAAGCATAGCCTAGCTAGGCGTGCATCCGCACTGGACCACGACGGCCAGGCCGGACTTAAGACCCTCCGGCTCATGCCACCGACCACGAAACGCGGAAGTCGTAAGTGCAGGCAAAGGCAGCCGAGCTGAGCGTCCGCGCCACCCACAATGGCCAACCGGCAGGAGCGCAACCTGGTGCCTGAGGGCGGTGCTGCAGCGAGATTCAGTGGAGAACACCGCAAACTTGTCATCATCCGATCGGCCAGGGCACAAGGAGGTCCAGGACCACTGTCTCTATTTCGCTTCCTCCCTCCCTCCCAATTTTTCCCTCTCTCTCTCTCTCTCTCTTTCTTTTTTGCTCTCTTTCCTCTGTCTCTGTCTCTGTCTCTGTGTGGTGCTGGCGACATGCAGACGTAAAAAGTAGTTGGCAAGCGCAGTTACAGCATGGCTTTCAAGAATGCGGTTTCCAACAGCTGCGTATCCAGGTGCTGGCGGAGCATGAGGAGCAAATGGCGCAGCAAGAAGAGCTGACCAGTAGTGCTTGTTGATTCAACAGGCTTGCTCGCTGTCGTGGCGTTCAGCCCTTTTCGGTTTTGGGAAGGAGGATATTCATGCCCACGAAGCCAACGAAGCGGACCTCACACATGCAGTTTCTAGTCACATGTTGCGCTCGCGGTTTCACTCCTCCACCGTGGAGGATTGACAGTAGGTAGAGTCTTCAAGTAGTGTTCAAGCCGCCTCGAATTCCTTCCAGATGGCTTGGACTAGTCCTAGCTCCAAATCTCACAGCAAAAGGCTGTGCTTGACTCTCTGCGTTCATGCGCCTAAAAGGTGGTAGAGACTGAGTTTCGATCGAGCGGCAGATTTATGCGCTGATGTGCCTTCGCTTTTTGAAAGGCCTGCCACCGCCTACCCTGCTCCGGCTGATTTGGGGCACAGGGACAAGGCTGCTGGCTATCACGCCGCATTCTTCTTCTTATGATTACTATTACTATTGTTATTCTTACTAGAAATAATTGCTACTATCATTATTACAGATTATTACTATTACTATAATCTTGCGTGAATACCAGGAGAGCAGCGTCGCGACTCCACCAACTCTACCGGTGGCTGACAAGGGGAAGACGCTCGTGGAGGACATCGCCCATCAAGTGAGCCAATACAGAATGCCAAGCAGTAAGCAAAGACTCAGACACTGTGCACTCCACAGCTGAAGGTACGCATATTGTTACTGGATGAGCGGTATCGTGCACACCTTCATGCTCCTGAGCAGCAGATGGTGCGGAAGCATTTGTGCAGCGCAATTGTTTGCTGACCTTTCTGCACCTTCCCACCCCTTGCAGATCACATCCTGCAAGGCATTCACCATGTTTCTTGCAATGCCGGCCTGTTCTTGACATCTCTGATGATCTCTTCGCAAATTCTGCAGCCAAGTAGGTCAGTGGAGTGTTAATCGTTCAGACTTGCCCTGGTCACAACTCTTCTGGCCCAAGTTAAGCTTGAGTCCGAGATTTCGTGCTTGAAAGCTCCGTAGCATGAGAGCATAGATTTGCCATTGACCCTCGATGGCGCAAAACCAGCAGCAGATGATGCCGGTGGCTTACTTCAGGTTTTCTGAGCGGGGTGGAGTAGTTCTGAGTTAGCTCAAAGGATATAATCCGTGAAAGCAGCCTGTTTAACAATGTTGCTCCGCACCCCTAAGGTACTACTACGTGGCGCCAGTCCAGGCTGGGCACGTGGCGCAAAACGATGGATCCAACATGATGGGAAATCAAGGGCAGATGCAAGGGCAGATGCAGGGGCAGATGCAGGGGCAGATGCAGGGGCAGATGCAGGGGCAGATGCAGGGACAAATGCAGGGATACGATCCCCAGATGCAAAACTTCAACATGGGCGGTGACCATGGCGGATATGCGTTCGTCATGAATCAAGATGCATCTCAAATGGGAGGTGTCAATGTCCAGCAGCAGATGGCCCAAATGCAGCCTGCCATGATGGCAACTGGCAATGGGTGCATGCAGCAAATGGTCCTAGTGCCAATCATGCCTGACCAGCAGCAAGCACCGCAACAGGGAATGCAAATGATGGATCCCAACAGTGGATGCCAAGGGTGTGGCCAAGCACAGGCTGCCTGGGGTCAGGCGAACGTGGGAGGATGCAACGGGTGCAATGCTTGCGGGCAAGGTGCTTGCGGGCACAGCGGGCACAGCGGGCACATGCAAGTGCAAGAAGCGCAGCAAGCGCAGCGAGGCCCCGGCACACAGCAAATGCCACAGCAAATGCCACAGCAGCAGCCGCAGCAGCCGCAGCAAAATCGGCATCACGAGGATCGGCAACGTGAAGCTCCAAACCAGGGCGGAGGACAGGCTTCCGACGGAGGCAACATGCAGGTGACCTCTGCGCAGCCAGCCTCAGGAGCTCCAGTCTCTTCCACACCAGCTGCAGCGCCAGCTGCAGGCAAGAAGAAGCTGCTCAATAAAAAAATCGACAAGCAGGCCGCCAGCACTCAAGCTAGCACAGCTGCAGGCCCAGCTGCAGGCCCAGCTGCAGGCCCAGCTGCAGGCACAACCGCCACCAACTCACAGGCTCCCAGTTCACCTCCAAAACCACAAGCCAAATCACCCGCGGACCCTCCCGCACAGGCTGGACCGCGCAGTGAATCGACTGGAGCAGGAACCAACGGGACGTCTGCTTCTGCCCCTGTGCAGAGATACCAGCCGACGCCCATGCCAGCAAAAGCCAGTCAAATTTCCGTTCACCAGTTTGCCTCCTCCATCAAGGCCCTGAACTTGGAACCCATGAGATCATCATTGAACACCACCAAGCGACAGCAGAACCATAGGGACGTTCCCTTCGACCCGGCGACTGTGAGGTTGCCTGAACAAGCTCCACAACAGCACCCAATCCAGTCAACGCAGGCTGTACAGCAAACAGCAGCGATAGCAGCACAGCCCACTCCTTCCCCGCAACCATCTCCTTCTCCGCCAGCACAGCAGCTTGCGCAGCCTCTCTTCAAGTCATTTCAATTGAAGGTCGGTGTTTAGGACGTCAAGACAAGCTCTCTGTGAGCCAAGGCAGCCCAAGGCCGCATCTGCTGGATCTCCGGCTCCTGCAAGGAAAGGGTTTAAGCTAGAGAACAAGAAGTTGCCAGCGCAGGGCTTAGTCTTTTCTCACAAACGAGGTGAGGCTCATTGCATTTCAACAGATTTCAAAGTATGCCAATCGCCTAGCCAGCTAAGGCAAAGGCAAAGGCAGCGGAGGAGGGTGAAACAAAAGAAGGCAAACAGTCCGAGACTCCAAAGGAGACGAGCCTCAAGTTGTTGTCTTAGCAGGCAAGTTGAGATGTCTGCTCACTGTTGTGCACGATCACCCTGCAGGAGCCCATAGCGGATGTTCCGCCTGTGATTGTCAAGGACCGACGTGCTATTGGCCGAGGTTCCGTGACTCTAAGGCAACCCATGCCAGGAGCCGGTTGTTATGCAAGCTGAAGCCATCACTATGGAGCCAGCGGGGGGCTCTCACGCTGCTGGCCTCAATTGCTGGGATGGCATAAATCTGCTACAATGCTATAACGGCCGAGTGAGTGAAGCAGGTCAACTTGACGCCAAAGAACAAAGTCTTCAGCTGCTTGATGGCAGGGCAGCCGGAGCTGGAAGCATGCAAACGAATGCAATTTGTGCCGAGGCCGTGAGCTCATGCTCAGAATTTGGCAGATGCACAAGGGGGAGCTGCACGGTGCCGTTGCAGAGCTGCCGCTTGACATCCGTAGCAGGTTTAGACGAGCTTTGAGATCATAGCGTTCAGCATAGATTAAGCGGTCGATCACATCCTGCTCAACTCAGATCAGTGAGCATCCGCCCTGGAGACAAGACACCTGCTATGGAAAGGCCCTTCTGGCATGCATGGCTTCGGTGGGGTCGCGATGCAAGTGACAGGAAGAAACCTCTCAAGCGGGAGGAGGCACCTGATCGAGCCAACGCAACGCGGCTACAGGATGCTACAGGCGTAGGTTGCGTTTTCTTCTCCTTGATTTGTGCTTTGGGGTTTCTGAGAGTTAGGGGCCCCTTTTCTGGGAGTTCTTCTAATAAGGATTATGGTAGACCAGGGGCCCTTATTTCAGTTTGCGTGCGCTCAGATCTTCGGGACCGACATGAAGAACAAGGGCTTCGCACTCAGCTGAATCTGAGCCAAGCCGAAGGTTGTCTGCCTTAAGTGTCTTACTGGTTCTGATGGGGAATGAGGGAATACAATCCCTACAAAAAGCCGATGTGACATATTCCCTTATTCCCTTCTAAGAACCGTAAGGTTTTGCTTGTTTTTTCTACTCTCAAGCTATTTCTTCTGGATGATGTTTTTTCGAGCCAGCCTAGTGTTTTGTGAGCCCGCAGCACTGGGCTTTCTGCCCCGTTGTTCGAAGGGAGAAATGTGCAGAAGAGGGTGGATGACCAGAAGTGCATCAAAACAAACATCTCAAACCCAACACGCTCAAAACAAGAGCCTTTTGCGGAATCAGCTTGACATCCTTGATTTACAAACTGTCTTTATGGTGGTTTCCATATGGGGGGACCCCAACATAACCCCCAAATGCTCCCCCTAATTTTCGGAAACCCCCATCTGGGAGGAACATGGCTGCATTGAAGCTGCGTGATCGCCGAGGCAAGAAGGAGATCCAAGTCCTGAAGCCTGGCGAGAATGCGTACAAAGTAAAGGACAAGGCCAGGACAGCAGCGGGGCAATGACTTAGGGTTTATAGTCCCCCTTAAGTAGATAGAATATGGCTTTGGGTATATTATCATAAGATCCACATCTACCTCATATTCTATCTACTTGAGGGGGACTACAGGGTTGTAGGGTTTAGGGCCACTTCTCCTAGCACTGTAGCTATTTTGCAGGCAAGCGACCGCATGGAGGAGATCGAACGACATGCTGAAAGCTCAGTTGCTACCTGTGCAAATGGTATTCAACAGTTGCAAATGGGTTACATTGGGTTATATTGCGGTTAAATAGGGATAATGGAAAAGAAAATGGAAGCTACTATTTAGGGTTTAGGGTTTAACGCCCATGCCCTAAACCCTAAAAACCCATACCTGCAACTGGTGGAAGGCTTGCATTGTTAGTCAGGCCCGCAGCCTGCTGAACAAGATCTGCCCGGATAATCTCGGTAAGATCGTGGACCAGCTTGCGAACATCAAGCTTCTGAACAAAGACGAGCTGACTCATGTCATTCAAATCATCTTCAAGAAGGCCCCTGCTTTGCGTGCGTGATAGGCAGACCAGATGCCAATGCCTGACTGCAGGCCCTGGCAGAGCCTCACTACTGCGGGCGTCTCAGGGTAGAATGTACGTGAATGTACGTGATGAGCCACTTGATGCAAGAAGCGCAGCACTGCTAAGGTGCTACCTATGCCGACATGGTTTACGCTTTGAAGGTGCCTGAGCTGGCAGACCTGCAGACCCATGGCGGCCCCCCATGCCTAATGAAAAAAATGACGACTGATGGCAGCATGTTGCTTTCACCGAACTTTGTTGCTTCGTTCCAAGGCAAGGTACCCCGAGTTTCCACCAGAAAGTGAAGGCGAGAAGCCTGCCACGTTCACACGGGCGGGAACCTTAGCCTTCTGCAAACAGGCAGCGCCTGCTGTAGAATGTTTTGGGCATGGGTTGAGAGCACCAGGTGCTTCTGAACAACTGTTCCACGGCTTGCATTATCAAACCTGTAGCGTTGCTTGTATTGATTGTTCGTTGGTCGTGAGGCCAGAACGAGTTTGAGAACATGCCGTCAACTTTCGAAGCAACGGATGAAGAGAGAGTCAAGTTTCCCAATCCAGAAGACCTGCAAGCAGAGCCACCTGGCCAAGATTCGTGAATGCAGGTGTGTGTGGACATGAACAGAAAACGAGGTATCCGCTTAGTGGCTTGTGTGCAGACATGCAGGAGTGCCTGGGTTTTCAAGGTTGAAGCGCAAGAAGGACATGATGCTGGCCAACATGCGCCTCGTCGGAAGGTAGACAGATTTGCGTTCCGTGCCTAGGTGTGACAGCCTCAGGACTTAGAATTAGAAGCGCATGTTGTGCATGCGCTCCACCAACTGCGGTTCTGAATTGCACTGAGCTTGCAAGGAAGTTCATCGGGCATCTTTTCTTGCGTCAACTCCTGGCTGTAAAGGCCCGGCCCGCCGTTGCAATTTGAATGCGCGTGCCCGAAAACAGAAAGTCGTGGAAAGCATGGATGCAAGGTCATCGGGCAAGTTGTGCATGACCTGATCGGGATCAAGGATGGCAACTCCTTGCCAGAAGAGCACATGATTGAGCGCCTGGGACAACTTGATAGAAATTAGGCCATGTCAAAAGTTGTTGGTGGAGACTTATCCCTGATGCCTTCAGGTGTGTATGCGAGCTGCTTGAGGCCGGGGGTCATTCATGGGTCATTCAGCTCATGGTGCTTGGGTCACGGTGAGGGTGGGGTGAAGGTACGGTTGCAGCTTCTCGTTGAGTGATGCTGCAAAACCTTCGGTGTACAGGGGGAGAATTTCTGCTCACAGTATGCGAGGCCATCGGGCACACCTTGGACGAGAACACCCACGGAGAAAACTTGATGAATTCCTTCCAGGCGCTACAGAGGGGCACATGCCCGAGAGAAATGTACTGCCGTCATGCAAGACCGGAAAAACATGAAACAGCCGGCTCTGTTAGTCCTTGAATCATGCAGGCGCGCCTCAGGGACTTGTCCAAGCATCTCTCCAGTGACGGCAAGCAGGCAGACGGAAGTCTGTGGCTCGCATTGGACTTCTCAAGCGCTGATTACTTGAGAGGTGTTCTCAAAGCGCATCCGCTTTGCAATTGCCGACCTGCTGGACTTGAGGAAGAACAAGTGGCAAAAGATACTTGTCTATCCTGCTGCATTGAGCATCAGATTATCTGGATCCCGTTCCCGTCATGCCCACGCCAGATCCCCTGCAATCAGGAAAGTGTTCAAGGAGCAAGCCATGAAGATCAATGAGGTCAAGGAAGCTGCCAAGGATGCAACCAGACAAGGTTATCGACCCAATAATATAGGGCCTGAATAATTACCAATATTATGGTTCCATACTCCTTGTATAAGTATAGTATAATATTGTAGCTCACATGACAAGGCCCCTGTAGAAGGTTTTGCAAGCCAGCTCGTCTGAGGAGTTGCTGCTTCAGGGGTAAACTAGCAAACTGATTCTAATTGCCTTTCGCTTGTGTTGGGAGGCTCCGGTTCTGGGAATTTGCAGCCTTTCTTGCGCGTATTTGTTCGGGCCGGAATGCAGCAAACTTTTGTTGGTGAGTGAGAATAGTATCAGAGAATCCCACCATATCTCTTGGCCAAGGCAGCCATGAGACACCACAATCTTGATAATTTCGAGGAGCATTGCTACGCAAAATGCTCATCTCTGGGCCTTGTGCTATGGTGCTCACATGCACGCAAAGGATCCTGACACAGCCTGGCACCTTCTTGGGGGGGTTGTTAAACACACAGCCTCCCACACAGCTGAGGCAAAAGCTCAGGGAGGCAAGCCAGGTCCAGAGTCAGGCTTCTCGACCCACATTGCCGGACAGAAGCCCTCATATATCGATGCCGCTTGGCCTGGGCTTGGGCTCGCAGTGCTTGGAACATGAAGTGAACAAATATAGGGGTAATGGAAAAGAAAATGGAAACTACTATATAGAATATTGGGGTTATATAGGGGGGCAATGGAAAAGAAAAAGGAAACTACATCCAACCGTTGAACTCACTCGCCTAGGCCAAGCAGCGGAAGACAATGACTGCGGATAGCTCCAAGCCAGCCTTCGACCAGTGCCTTGGCATGCTTACCATGCGCAATTGGTGTAAGCTCGCGGCAGCTTGCAGTGCTGTGCCAAGGCCATATGCGACTCAGCTGACTGTTTTCCAACGCGCCTCACCGCTTGCAACACATTTGCTCATCGAATGAGTTCTGAGACCTCAGGTTAAGAGACTCTGCCAGTACTTCTGTGAAGACAAGAACGGCGAGTCCTTGCAAAGTGATTGGAAGAAAGCGCAGCCAACAGCCAATGACTGGGTTTCCAAAACCTTGACAGCATGAGAGCGGAGCACTAGCCAAGTCGAGCCACTGATGCTGCGGCAATCCTGGCAGGAGACAAAGCAGGGATTAGAATGGCTCCTCCACTTCGGCTTTGAGAGCGAAACTTGTTTGCATGCGGCTATGCAGGCACTGTGAAAGCTACCGCGATGATGCTCGTGCAAATGGGTGAAAGCCCATGGTGAGCGTTAGGGCCTTGATGCGCCTAGGTGAACCGCGAAGATAAGTCTGACGCAATTTCGCAGATGTTCGTCGAGCTTGTTCAGAGACGGCTGGTGCAGTGGGATGTCCTGAAGGTGCAGCATAGCTTTGTAGTAATGGAGGGCCATGGCTGGCTGCGTCCAGGAAGTGCTGCAAGTCGCCTTCGGTGGACTGGAGGACAGGAAGATTGACGAACCGTGCTCCCATATGGTTGTGCAAGGCTAGCGAGTGTACTTGGCGCTGTAAGTCTTACAGTAAGTTAATCACGTCATCAAGCACCCTAGCTGCAACCATGTGGCCACCAAGCATCGAGATTCACTCACCACCTCACTGGACGGAAGCCATGCTCCAGACAGAAAACAAAAGGTGCATGGGGCCGATGCAGCCACAAAAGGAAAGCATGGAGTCGATGAAAGTCTGAAAGAGTGAAGGTATGCGAAGTGTCGTGTGTTCACGGAAGGAGTGTCTTCAAAGAGGGCTTGCCGCTTGCATTTGCTTGGACAGTCTGAGCCAGGTACTGTGACATCTTCAGCCAGTGCCTGTTGGCAAGGCTGTTGGGCATGGAGAATTTCAACCCCTCAGTGCTGAAAGCGCTGCTACCTGAGTTGCCGCAAAGTCGCGGTACAAGTCAAAAGCAGCACCATTAGTAATAGTTATTCTTACTTTTGAGCCATGAGCCATGTGTTGCTGGAAAGCTTTCCATGACTGAGGCTGCAGCCTTTGGTTCCATCCTCGCATTCTAAAGATGGCATGGATGAGAACCTGTGCTGGGACCAGTTGTTTTTCAGCTGCAGCATAGACTGGGCTGCTGTTGAGGAACTTAAATTAAGTTACCATGATTGGTATATATAGTAAGTGGAATGGTCTACCCAATATAGTAACTTAAATTGAATTCCTTCACAGCAACCCGGTAGATAGTTTGGCCGGATGCCAGATGGTCTTTTTGAGCGCAAGAAACTGCCAATCTAAGAACTGGCTGCCTGCAGAAGCTCAAGAAACGAGGCCAAGCATCGTGGCTTCTCAGCTTTCCAAACATCTTCCCCACTATATATCCCGTTATACTATAGTTGTCTCCATTTTCTTTTCCATTACCCCTATGTAATTCTATATTTTATCCCTAAACCCTAATCCCCAAACCCTAAACCCTATATAACCCCAATATAGAAAGGACCGTAAAGCCTATATTACCCCAATATTAAGACGGAGGCATGGTTTGCATCGACAGGCGGGGATACGCGCCGAGCTCTCAACATCCAGGAGTTTGTGGCGCTTGCTGGCAACGCTATTGGCTGCCAGAAACTGAGGGGTTTTGGGTTTAGGGTTTACTATCAGTACTTTTACAATTAGTACTATTACCAGTATGATCATTATTGATATTATTGTTATTGTTCTTATGATTACTATTTGTGCGATGATTACTATTACTACTACTACTACTACGACTACTACTACTACTACTACTACTATTACTACTACTACTACTGCTACTACTACTACTATTCCTCTTACTACTATTATTATTATTGTAATTATACCGACCCAGCTCTGCCTGTTGAGACGATTCCATGCGGTGCCAAGGCAGCTCAAGTGAAGCCCGGCGCCAGCTGGAAGCATGTCTGTGAAGGTTTCGATAGTCAGCCTTATTACTATTATTGTTGTTATTAGCATTAATATGATTACTATTATTGCTATTATTGCTATTACTACTACTAGTAGTCAGCTGGCTAGTGAAGGATTTGGTTGCTTCTTCCTGCAAGATGGTGAAGTCTGGCACGAACGGAAGCATGCGTTAATGCTGCGTGATGTCTGCAGAAGCACACCAGTCAGGCACTCGACCATAGCACCCTTAAAGCCATGTAGGGATGCTGCTGACAAGGGTGCTGTGTGGAGGGAGGTTGCCAGCAGCACAGCCGCTGCAGATCTGTATCTTTTTTCTATACTGATTCCGCACTTGCAGATGGCTCACAATATTCTGGCTCCTCTCAATTCAGATTGGAAGATTGACTCTTTGCAGCCTGCTAACCGAGTGGGCTTGTTTCGCCACGTTGCCTGCTCTGCAGCTAGATGACGTTTAGCCAAGGGGTTTCACAGCTCGCTTTGATTGATTGAAAGGTAGCCCAAACTCAGCAGGCCGAAGGCACTGTGAGCGCAAACCGGCTGTTTGCTGATTGCCCATGAACATGGACATCTCGGACCTTTTGGCTGCCAAGAAGAGCTGCAGAATTTGTTTATGCAGCTGATTAACATCTCGAACGATGTCTTTTTGCAAAGCAATTGAGCCAAGGGTCCGGAATGCAGCAATGCACGACTAGCTCTCCGGCAGTGCGCTCAGTGCATGCCATGTAGATACTCACACATCAATGGCTTACGGCCGCTCTCCAGTCACACTCTCCGCATTGCTAGGGATGAGCGTAAGATCGCAGCCGACACTGCCCTTGACTACTCCTTGCATTTTCTTACTTCAGGGACTGTGCTGGCATTGGGCTGGAGTTGCAGAGAGGTGCGGAGAGCTGTTTGAGAGCATCAAGAAGCTTTCATTTCAGGCTGTGCTTCTGGTTGCGGGAAGGTGGCGTACAGCACCTACCGCACACCTGTACAGGCCGGAGAACAGCCAAGTAAGCAAGGCAGTCCGAGTTAGTCGCGACTGCCTGCATTGATTCACAAACTTTTGCGCGACTGAAATGGCAGGGATGGTTCACCAGATTACCATCCTCTACCTTGTGCATGGCAGGGCAAGGTTTCAAGACAGAGCCGCGCTTTCAATGGGAGCTGCGGCAAGCAAACCCCGCTCAGCCTCCAAAATCCAAACCAGGCGGAGGCAGAGAAGAAGCATGGGCAGTATCATGAAGACATCTACGTGTACTTGACAGCACAGGGCTGGTGAACCATGGGTACATCAACTCTGGAAAACTCAAAGCCCACAGCTTCGTCCTGTAAATGCAGTCTGCAGGTCTTCACCAGAAAGCCTACAAGCCGCTTTGTCAAGTCTGTGTATCATTGCGTTGTTGCTAGTCCTAATCATACAGGTTAGCAGGAGAGAGCAACACAGGGATGAGACGACCGAGCTGCTTGCGCAGAACTCGCCAGGAAAGTCTGCGATGTGTGCAAAGTGCAGACACAACAGACTGTTCTGCAGCCAGTTATGAGAAGCCAGCTATGCTCACATCCTACGTAGAATCCTGAGTTCGTTTAAGAGTTTAAGACATGTGCTGCGAAATGCCTGGTGCATCCTGGCGCCATTGGTATGCCTGTGAGAAGCAGGCAGCCAAGAATTCGATTGCGCCCCGACTGTTCTAGCTGTTCAATGGGAACACGCGTCAAGACAACAAACGATGCTGGCACATATCCGCTAGACATGTCAGTCTGTTTCGACAGTGCTGCTGATGTCCTCATGCTTAGACGGGAAAGGGGCCAGGCATCTGCAAAAATCCCCATGCCATTTCCCCACACAGCCTTTATCATCCCCTGAGTTGTAGGATTCCAAGCCCTGGCAAAAGCGTTTCTGCAGCTCAGAGCCCTCCGCAGCGTGTAGACGCAGCTGAAGTCCATCGTCCACCGGCATCTGTCCCCGATGTTGCTGCTAACTGTTCTTGGATTCTACATGTCCATGCTGAAGTACACCGCTGCTGCCCAGCCGCTTGCACGTCACGCGCTGCCTGTGTCTCAGTGGCGTAAAAACTCCAGAAACTATTTGCAGGCTGGCGACGCTGCTCCATTTGCAAACGCTGGACAATCCGGAGATGCTGATAAACTTCTTTGCGAAGTAGGTTCCGTCATCAGTGCGGGCATCTTGGCTGAAATTCCTAAAAACGTCTTTCATGATTTCATGACATTTCATGCTGATTTCTATTCTTTCCTATGCCAGGCTTGCCAGGCCGCTTGCCTCGAAAAGAGCTGTTTGAAGCCCATGCGGTAATGGAAGTGGTGAATCGCCATTTCCCAACAGAGTCTCGCATTTTCGAACCATGCGCTGGCTGTGGACTTCTGGCAATCTTCCTTGTTCTCTCAAATCGGGGTCGTCGAGTTCGCTGCTCAGACAAGAAGCAGCCCAGACTGGCACGTGAGCTTCATGAGTGCGTAGCACACAAATGGCCGTTTCTGCGCCAGCAGATCCAGTGGGAAGAGGCCGATGTTCGCAAAACTACGGTGACGGTCGCCCGTGACGAACTTCTAGTGTCATGTCATGCCTGCAGCTTTTTATCAGACGAGATGATCCTTTCTGCGAAGCGAAGTCGCTTGGCCCTTGTTACTGGCATGTGGGGCCCCTTCGCATGCTTTGGTGGCTGCAGCTGCAGCTGAGGTTTCCGGCCGCTGGTATTAGTGCCTTGCTGTTACGAGACACAGCCTGTGCTCACAGAGCGGTCTTGGTTGCCGAATTGGAGCTTCAGAAGGTGGCCCTGGCTGGAGGAAGGTGCTGTGAACCGCCGGGGCCGGACTGCCATTGATGAAGTTCGCATCCAGACCTTGAAGAATGCTGGCTACGATGTTGCCCGGGAGGAAATTGACCGCCAGATCTCTGAAATGAATCGTGTCATTGTGGCGCAGCCGCTTCAGCAACAGGTGTGATCAGTCCGCACCAGAGCGCTATGCCGAAACATGAAGGTAGTGGCCAGCTTAAAGCTTGTCACTCTGCAAGTGGAGCTTCCTGAGCAACATGACGCGCAGTTTCCTGGTGGACTGCCTCGAACACCTGCTTCGATCTGGTGTCTGTTCTTCCGACTACGAGATGAATGATCCTTCCCGGGGGCCCTTCGCGTCGTCTGCAAAAGCCTGCGAGTGATTTTAGACATGTTCTGACAGTATGGGCTTCAATGACCAAGACGACTAGTCGAAGGAATGCAAATGCTACTGCTAGAACATGGAGCCATTTGGCGCCCTTAATTCCTACACGCACCTAAACTCATTTCTAGTGTAGAAAGGACTTGTCTTCGCAAAGTTGGCTTGGAAGTGGCTGACCCCAAAACACGTCCTCGTAGCTCACCAGAAAGCAGTTGGGGAATTTGGGGTTCGGGGGTATCAATGCCGATCCCATCAATGCAGGGCCAAGTCTCGCACAGCTTCATGATTGGAATGATTTCTGAAAATGTTTCTGTTTAGCCTGCAAAAAATACCAGGATCCTCTTTGTAACTTGTAACCCCTATACAGGCCCTCCCCCCCTTCCCATGCGTGGTGTGGTGTCGGTGTGGTGTGGCGTGGCGTGGCGTGGTGTGGTGGAGCTTGGGTCTTTGAGATAACAAGCTATGAGGACCGATGATGCGAAAAATAAAGAAAGACTTATGCCAGGAATTCATCCAACGGGAATTATCGAGATTGCACGGGGAATTCTTAGACTTTAGGGAATTATGTACAGAGATTATATAGTGTTGGAGTGGGGTGGCGTAGTGAGTGATATGGAGCTGTTGTAGGAGCGACAGAGAACCAACTCCCACGCGCACCCACCCCCGCTACGGCTGGGGCTGCGGGGAAATGCTATGGGGAGGGGTTGCTCACAGCGATGTTCCTGGGACCCCGTTGTCGGAATACCCTTATGCCAGATCGGCGCGCTGACGCCGCAGCTACTTTTGCCTGGCTGCACATCAAGGCCTTTCATCCAGCCATCAGTTGATGGTATCAGATGCCTTCGTGCAGGCCCTGGTGCCGCATTCTTCTGATATTCTTTTTGACAACAGCTTTGATGATGGTAGACTCGGCCTTGGCTCGGCTGACTGAGAGGAGCCAGGGCCCCAGGGCCGAGCATTCTGAGGCCGGGCTCCTGCTTTTGGCTGAAATCCTTCAGTCACAGAAGGTCTGGGCCTGAAAACAAGCTTGCGCATTCTTTGGCATTCAAGCTGAGCAATTCCAAGAAAGCAGGAAAAGCAAGGCCAGCCGGAGGAGTTGCAGGAACCAAGTGGTGCGTAGCGGCCTTACAGCCTTGCTGAAAGACAGGTTTGAGGTTGCAACCCTGTGCACCCAGGAGTCTTTGTGAAGACCCAGCTTGGATAAACGCATTGCTAGACAAGGCGGCCAGTAATGTAGACCCCTTATTAATAACCCCCCTCCCCTTCATACGGATTATAGGAAGGAGCCTTATATGTTAAGACCCTAAAAAAAGGAGGGGGTTTATTAATCATGGATCTACAGTAACTTCAGCCGGCGGAGCACTACAGGCACGCAGAGGCACACAGTGCCTTGAATGGCTTTGAGGCGGTGGCGCTGGCAGATGCTGTAGAGGGTCCGCCCGGCTGCTCAGACCATTCTTCAAGGGCATGATGGAGTGGTTGATCAGACAACGTTCGAGGTGGAATGACGAGGGCCAGGAACAGACAACCAGCATCTCGAGCAAGGATACCCCAATGGCCACATGTTTGGGTTTTCAGGTCTCTGCCAATGCATTGATTTTGCCATGGATTGCGAGGCCTGCTTCCACACTTGCAGGCGATCTTGTGATATTGATGCTCGTGCTCCCTTCTCAATTTTTCTTGAACATAGTTCGCGTGCTTTTTGAGCCCTCCTGCTCAGCGCAATGCACTCAAGCCTGGTTTTGTTCCAGCTCGATTTGACAGCTAGGGCACACGTCGCATAAGTGGACGGACATGTGTGATTTTGTCCCGTGTCCGAGCATGTACTTCTGCTGATAGATCATTGCCATGGCGTCCGCCGCTGTTCCTGCCGAGGCGCCTGTGCATGTGTACTGAATCCTGAAAGCTTATGCTGCTTAGTGGTCAAGGCTAGTGCCAGCTGTAGTTGAGCTCTTTCGAGTTGCTGAGCCATGTGGGACAGGATTGCCTTCCACGCCGTTTTGGTTTTATGCGCAAGGGCGCCCACACCTTTTTCAGCATGCCGACAGTATCGGCTTTGTTTTTTCTGTTGCAAGCAAGGTCCGCAGCATGGCTAAAGGGTTTTTGGCTGGCACCCTTTGCAGAAAATCAGCTACTGTAGAGCTTCTTCGGCTGTCTGGCCAAGAGAGAAGATCATGTCATGTTGTCAAATCACAGCCTTGCCTGAGAAGTCTCTTCCCGGAGTTGCGTGGTCATTCTGTAAATATTAATAATATTATTAATATTTCTAATATTAATATTAATAATATTAATATGAATACTATTAATATGAATACTATTAATATTAATACTATTTATATGAAAAATATTAATTTGAATAATATTAATATGGAAACATATTAATTTGAATAATATTAATATGAAAAATATACATATTAATACTATTAATGTTTTTGTGGCTCGGATACCGCTTCCGAGCCATGCCCGCCGCTCAAGCACATCTCTGCCGTGGCAGATTCGGAAAGTTTCAGAGACTGGACTTTTGATGTTATGACCCTAATATAACCCTAATATACTATAGTAGTTTCCATTTTCTTTTCCATTATCCCAATATAACCCCAATATCACCCTAATATAATCCCTGTGTCCGGCATGGAATTAAAGATGCTGTGGCAGATTCAGAAACAATCAGAGACTTGACTTTTCATGTGTCTGGCACGGAAAGCTTCTTGAGTTCATGCTCGGCGCATTCGCTTTTCATTTCGTGTGCAAAGCCAGCGGTTTTCGCCAGCAGCAGGGGAGGTTGACATCGGCTGAAAAGAAAGGAACATCTCATGAATCGCACCAGCCCAGAACTCCGACCCCCTGTTGATTTTGGGTAGAACCTGATTGAATGCCACTCCTTGAGACTGAGACGCCCCAAATTCGAGTTTTCGAGTGAGCATGTCAGGGGTCTAGTGCCAAACGCAAAGTCTCCGGCCCGAAGCGCCCAGGGTGCACTGGAAGTCACTGTAGCAGTTTGAGACAGTCGTACCTTTTAGATCGTGTCGTTCCATCCGTCTGCTACGTAGCTCGTGCCACGATTGACGGGCTTCTTTGCAGGCACACCGGGGCGACATGCCTCGCTTTGTCTCCCTTGAGGCACCCTGACTTGAGTGGGCAAGTAGACTGCAGTGCGCTGGTCGGATTCTCGGGCTATTTGGATTGCCTTGCATGAAAAGGTCTACACCTCCGACCCATGCACTGAGGCGCCAGAAAGGGCTTTACAAAGGGCGCGCAGTAAGGAAAGAGAGCGAGGAGAGTCCTCATCAATGGCAGGCTGCCCTTGATTGTCTCGAAGGTCAGCGCAGGCCATGGGTTGGACGGCTGCGCCAACAACTTACTGGGGTCAGTAGGGAATAGGGAACAATTGAATATATTCTATGGGGATTATATTCCCTGAATCCCTACTTACCAGCAGTAAGACAAGTCACCGGCCCCCTCTTCAGGGAGGGCTGCGGCCCAGAGCTGTGCGATATCACTGCCAGCGTGGCTTTGCGCATACCGTGCGCAGCATACCTCGAGAAGGCCTAGGGTTGGCAGGGCCAGAATTGCAGCTTGTGAGGTACATTGCCGCGGCTCTAGCTGATGAGTATCGGCCTCTGAAGCCATTGCAACAAGCTACTGCGAAGGAGAGAACTTGTCAACTTGTCCATCTCCATTTCTAGGTGGAGGCTCGCTAAGTCCGATGGCGAGAGCGGGGACATTCCCAAAGTGCAGGCCGGTGGCAGGTTGGTCTATTGGCACCCTGTGAAATCCGAAGTATGCTGAGTTTAGCTAGTTTCTGAAATTTGGATAAGGTTTTGCTGGCAAAAAAGACTAGGACCAGGACTGAAGCCTGCCTTGCCTGATCAGGAATCTTTGGGCTCAAGTCCAGCATCGTGGGGGTTTTGGGGGGTCTTGCCTTCTTGTAGCCATGGGTAGCCCTGCGGCGTGAGATGGTGCTCTCAGAGTAAGGAGTGGGTAGCGGCTGGTGGCGGTGCATTGCGGCATGTGCCGAGGTGGTGTACAGACCCATTGCAGCGGCTACAGCGAATCGTCCAGCAGCATTCAGCCGGCCAGTTATTGGGAAGGCTTGGGTTTCTTTGTACCTCAAGTCTCGTCTGTGCGGCAACAGTCCTTTGTGTTCTGGCCAGGTCCTACAGCGCCCAGCCTACAGGCTTCCAAGAACCGCTGCTCAAGCCCCAGCTCCAGCTCCAGCAGAGAGCAGCCCACCTCTTGCAGAAGAGGTTCAAGATGAGGCCTGGTAAACACTCCAAGCAGGCCATGAACTTGAAAAGCAGATGGCAGGTAGAGGACGAAACGTTTGCCCAGCTGGATGACGCAGCAGCTTTGCAGCATACTCTTAGACAATCATTTCAGAGCATGCATCTCTGATTGAGAGATGAGGTGCCGCTGTTCTTTCATGCTTTCATGCTTCACTACTACGTCACTGCTGTTTGATTGTGTGAGATCGCGGTAGCCTGCTGATGATGTGGACCCCCTGTGATTTACAAGTTTCACAAGGTCTCATGGGCCCTTGCACGCGCTCAGGATACCGGCATTGATGAGCCACTGCCGCAGGTTGAAAATGGTCTTGTAGCCAACTGCAGGGTAAGGATTGCCGGTTGCATCAGGACGACGAGGAGGTCTTGGAGGAGGAAGTCTTGGATCTCGAGGAGCCTGTGCCGGAGAACGACGAGGTCCCTGAAGTCGAGGTGGAGGCTGAAGCGCTGCCTGCGCGTGAGGATGATCTGGACGTGGAGGAGGGGGCGCAAACAGTTTGAACAGGTTGTTCAATTGTTCGCTTCTTTTGCGTCACCAGTGCGGCAGAGCATTTGGCTCAGGATGTGGCAGAAGACATGCGCGAGGCAGTGCAAGGCAGTATACAGCTCCGACGTATGTCACCTGATGGGGATGAAGCATTTGTTGGCGAAGTAGACCGTGTTCGCTCATTGTGGGTGGTGTTGCCGTCTGTCAGTTCTGTTTCTAGGCAATAGTGAGATTTCCATAGCGGCTGCTGCTGCTGCTGCTGCTGCTGCTTCGCCGAGGCGCATGCGTTGTTACATTCAGTGTTACATTATAAGTATTCTCCAGCCTGCAAAGGCCACAGACCATCAGCTCTGTTGATTCCTCTGATGCTTCTCTGGCTCCTGCGGCCGATGCTGTTGATTTTGTTTTCTTTGTTTTCATGGTAGCTGTCTTTCTTTTTGCATTTTTTGTCATGGCTGCTGCTTCGCTTTCTGGCGCCTGCACCGTCTTTTTGCCGTGTCTTCTTTGTGTGTGCTTTTTTGTTCTGTTTGCTTGTTTTGTTTGATTTGTTTGTTCTGTTTTGTCTTGTTTGGTTTGGTTTGTTTGTTCGAGTTGTTGTTTCTGAGCGTTTGGTTGATTCATTTTGCATGTTCTATCATTGTTTCGTTCTGTCTTCTTTGTGTGGTTGTGCGTGTGTTGCGCAACCTTACCAAAAGTATGAGTATGTTCACGCAGTCATGTCGCACGCGGTACAAGCCCGGATGATGACTGCTGCCAACGCAGTTTCTCGTCTCGGCGCATGTCGGGCTTGATCATCTGACGTACTAGCCTGGGTTCTTGGGGAACAACATTTTACATTTCTATGGGTGGTGCTTGCAGCAATCATGCAGTGTCATGTTCTCAGTTCACATACGCAGCTGGGGCGTAGATTTCCAGCTTTACTCGTACTTTCAGTTCCGAAAAAGGTGCTTAATTTTAATTCAACTGCAATCAGCCCATTTCGCAGACCAGGACCCACACACTCACAGCGATGGCTTCTGTTGCATAGCGCTAGACAAGACGAGGACAGCAAGTCTGGAGAGGCCGTCATGGCAGCAGCGAGGCATGCAGATAGGTTTTCTGGCGCCCCGGTGTCTGAGTTTTTCTGATGAAAACGTTGGTGGTCGTTGCTGACGGTGCACAGCTGGTGGCACCACAAGCCGTCTAGGTGGTGCCCATGCGTGTGGCCGCGGAACGCCAACCCAAAACTGTGTTTGCCGCGTGCGTTGCTGGCCTTTTGGCATGCGGCAGCAGCGATAACTCTTGGCGACGGCTTGGGCCCTCAAACGACCATGACACGACGACAACGTTCTGGTTGCTTCTTGGCAAAAAAACACTCACTTGGTGCTGTGTACTTGGCGCGTGGTGCTCAGCGGGTGGTATCATGGGGACACCTGGTTGCACAACCAGTTGTGCGTAAACCGGAAACCCCAAATGGTTCTCTTTCCCCAATGAGCTGCGCGGGGGCTGGCAGCCTGTCGGGCACACCCTTGACCTCACTAGGGGTCCCCATGACAGACCTCGGCCACAACAGTCTCCACTCCCAGAGGCTCTTAAAGTTGCCCCTTTGGGGAGTCAGGTTCTTTTTGTTAATTGCGGTTAATTGATCGGTACGATCCTATGCTAGATGCTATATATATATCTCTCTCATCCTGCTACGGTGATGGTAAGCTTATTCATGCCAAGCAGTCGGTTCAAGCCTGGTCGCTACCAGCCGCAACTTGACTTGGATTCGGTATCGCGCCGGGGAAAGCGCACAGCCACATTAAAGCAGAGATTTTTGCAATTCAAATTGTTGGTTAGCAGGTCCTGCCGCTACCACCATAATTGCTTCACTATTTTTACCGTGCTAAGGGAGGAACGAATCGCTTCCTGCTGTACGATACAACCCCTTCTTTGTGTTTTTGGTTTGCCTGCTTGCTTGTTTACTTGTGCGTGTGCGTCGGTGGATCTGCTAGGTTACGTTTTGTTCTGCGCTTGCTGGATTTGGTTGTTTCCTGGCTGCTTTTCAGGGTTCGCTACCTAAGCTGTTATCACTGCTGTTGCTGTTGTTTTGTTAATTTGTTGTGCGTCGTTGTTGGTTTGGCTGGTCGGTTGATTGTGAGTGCGGCGTTGGCCTTGGTAGTTGTGTTGTTATGGTCGTAGTTGTTGGTTCTCGCTTTTCTTTCCTTGCAGCAGTCGTAAGAGTGGATTTTGAGGCTCTCTGGCAGCGAAGGAGACGAGCCTGCTGCAAAGATGCTTGGTCGGCATGAAGCCACGGATCAAGAAGATACATGGTAGTTTTCCAGAATAGGGGAACCCCAATATTGCCCACATGATTTTGCAGTTTCTTCAGGGAATCTGCCCTCCGAAGCGTTCAGGAAGCGCAAGACTGACGTGGCACCGGATTTAGATCCAGAGAAGCTGGGGCCTTGGC
This sequence comes from Symbiodinium pilosum, assembly GCA_905231905.1. Lineage (NCBI taxonomy): Eukaryota > Dinophyceae > Suessiales > Symbiodiniaceae > Symbiodinium > Symbiodinium pilosum. The sequence continues at coordinate 19,840 of CAJNIZ010024025.1, read as the reverse complement.
CAAGCACATGTCCACAATTCCAAGCTGTTGCTTTTTCTTCAGAGACTGCGTCGCTAAGTTTGCCGTCGTAGCTCACCCACTACCTTCCAAGAGCGCAAGCCAAGCAACAACAGAGGCTGCAGAACTTGCATCATAGAGCAAACTTGCTTCCTTTGGGTGAACGGTGAAGAGCCGAGGGTCACAGATGGGGGCCAAGCTTTCAAGTCAGAATTGCTAAAAGCACAAGCACATGTCATCGATGCGACACCCTGCTAAAAGCTGTGCGCTGTTGGGTGTTGCTTTGCGCTCGTATCCTCCGCAGAAAAGGTTGCCTTTTGTTATGTTTCTTTTCCATGCGGAAATGTCCTTAACGATTGCCCTGAACCCTCTAGTAGTATCTATTGCAGTCTCCATTTTCTTTTCCATTTGATTCTCCAATATGAGGTAATCCTGATGCTTGTGTATCAGCCCAGGGCAAAGCTTCTGGCTCGATGGGGGTTGTCGGCTGAGCGAGCGGTGCGGTACGTGATGCAGGCCACCTCCAAGTGGTTTAGGGCTTAGGAATGCTTAGGATTTAGAGTTTCTAAGTGGTGTAAAGTGGCCGGTAATAGGGCAGTTTCTGTTGGCAAGGTGTGTGCAGTAGTTTCATTGCATGTTTTGACACTTGACTTTCTGGTCTGCCGGTTGTCCGGCTCAAGCGATGGGGTTGTGGAACCACCCAACCCCTCAGCTATCTCCAGCTGCACCGCCTCCAACTTCTACCGACGCCGCTTTGCGGGCCTTCTTGGAAGTCATCATGTTGCTTCTCTTCTGCATCATTATTTCCCATCAGTTCACACGTGCAGCATAACTTTAGTTGAAGCTGCTTCTCCTTTGTCATTCTTATTGCATGCCTCCTTGTGCGCTGAGGGCCACACTTATCGCCACCTGCCTCATGCAGGCGATCCATGCCGGAGCCGCGTGGGCTCCAGATTCTTTTGAGGACGGCAGACCAGGGTCCCTTGTAGAGTCTAGATCCATTCTGTTCAGCTGCTTTAGTTGCATTGCTCCAGGCTAAGCCTACGGCAGCATGCTCCCTTTTCTCCTCTGCATTTCTTATCTGACCTCTTTGCTTGCTCAGACAACAGCTCCTTTTGGTTGCAGGTGCTGCAAGTTTGTCTGTTTGCTTAGGATTTCTTGTGGCCATGTTGCCAGCATGAAAGGTCAGGCCAACAGGATCAAGGGCCAATAGCCTTGGCACTCACAGCTCAGGATAACCACTGCGCCTTGCGCAAGTACCCTAGGAAGTAGCCAGAGGCATTGGTTGCTTGACGCTCAGGAGATGTTACCCGTTTCGGGGGCCGCTCCGGTCGAAGAGCAGCTGTTGCAAGCAACGCTGCGCAGCGTAGCCAGGACGGCTACATGTTTGGAGGGTGTTGAACGGATCTTGGAGTCCTGACCCCGAAGGATCCTGGCATTTGCGATGATGGGTACAGCAGCAGCTGTACTTGAGTCTCTACTGAGAAGCAAAGACCGGTCGAGCAAGAAGCTGAGCATTTTGCTCCGCTTCGGGCTGTAGACGGCTTCCATGGATTTCTGAATAGGATGAAGATGGCCCTCAAATGATCTGCAATGCAGATGGTCAGAAAGCAGAGAGAGTCTTCGACTTGAAGCTTCTGGCCTGGATCACCAAAAAGTTGAAGGGCAGCCAAAGACATAGACAAACGTTCAGAAGCTATCCATCTGCAGATTGAGGGGCGCCTTGCACCGATCCTGCAGGCGGCAGCAATTGAGGAAGTTCGCAAGGTGATGCAAACCGGTTGGAGGCAAATTTCTTTGCGCAGAGTAGGAGAACATCCTGGCAGTCTTGGTTGAGGCCTGTTGCCTGGGCGCCTCGAGCTGATGGAACTCATAAGACGGCTGCGGAGCAACTCAATGAGAGATCCAGCTGCAATGGATGCGCCGGATACGCGCAATGTCCCAGCAAGCAGGTCATTATCACAACATTTTGGATGTCTAGAGTAGTTGTTCTGAGGACAATCTTGAAGTTCCGAGAGGACTTGTATGGGCCTGCTCGCGGAAATCAAGTGGACGTGGTCTGAATCTTAAAGACAAGTGAGACCAGTAATGTGGGACAAGTGTTTTATCACTTGCAAGTGTTACAAACGCCTGTTTTTGGGGTGCCTTTCAGTGCAACCCAGCTACGCTAGGTTTTGGTGCTAAGGTCACGGCCTTTGCTCGGAGGTGGGAACTCCCGGCTGCGGACATTGCGGCCTTGCGGAAGCTCTCGCATAAGGCGTATCAGAGCTACCTGTGTCGTCCTCACACTACTTACTCTGTGACTGAATCGCGCAACAACTGGCTTCAATGCGCAAACCTCGAACGCGTTGCACGAATTCCGCCAAAGCCGCTGAAGCAGCAAAACCTGCTGAACGCCCCCCAGCACATGTGGTTCGGAGAATGTTCCTGCCCAAGCCATAGTAAGTCTGTGCATTTTTTGACCAGAGCATCCAATATCCGCCCTTGAGAGCATACCGTTGAAGGAGCTTTCATGCCCGAACCAGAACAGCGCCCATCTCCGAGCGCATCCATCCCCCAAAGCGTCCATGCCCAAACCGCAGCGCCGCCTATCCCCAACTGCATCACAATAACCTTCATCCAAGATTGTGCGCGGCTTTCAGAGCATTCACGCCCAAACGAGAACAATGCCCGTCCCCCCGTGCATGCGTTTCCCAGCATTCGCTCCCAAACCAAAACGTCCATCTCCAAGCGCATCAATTCCGCAGAGTCAAACGACAATGACGTCTGTCCGCGGGCACATGCTACGAGGCATTCATGCCCAAACTAAATTTTAGCGCCTTGCACACAGTTCACGGCCGGAATTTCGGTGCATTCAAGCGCGTGGTTGGAACTTTAGCGCATTCCAGCAAATAACCAGGGTTTCGCTGCACATGGCCGGAATTTCTGCCCAATCCATGCTGGAAGTCAGGCGCATGTTATGTCTTTTTGAGTCCAAGCTCTGCATTTCCAGAACGGCAAAGGCAGATTGGCCAAGCGCACAGCATTATGACGCATTTTACTGGCCCCCCTTCAGCAGGACTTACGGCACGTCATGAAGGACCGCTGAGATTCCATCTTGTGGAAGGTAAGCTTTTTGTGAAGCTTGACATTGGATCTCAGAGCAATCTCAGACAGAATTCTTTGGTCCGGAAAAGGCTTGTGGTGAGGACGGGGTGCAGTTTGTGCAGCCTGTCTGGCCTTGCATTCGGACGGAGGAGTTCGATGGCACATCATCGGTTGCCCAGCTGTCAGATGAAGCGTCGCTGCTGGTGCCTGTGGAGGACTTTGACGGGTTGAAGCTCAAACCTTGCAAGCGCTGTATCACAGTCTCCCCGAACATGTCTAGGAGGCGGAGAAGACCGAAGACGCAGCCGCTGAGAAGCCGGGCTTGCTGACATGCAGCAGGCTTTCCAATGCGTTTCTCCTTCAGAAGCTGTTTGGGAGGGTCCCGCGCAGAGGTTTAATCGCCTGGAACTAATCAATCCAGTCGATGATGCACTGGTGGTGACAAACTTGGGCACCTCAATCATTCTTGACATGGGACAGCCATCGTAGTTGAGCTCAGGTGGGAGATGCCAACTTGACTTTTTCTTACCTGCTGGCGCAACATCGTGAGGCCATGATATGGAACTCCATGTTTGTGAGTAGTTGAAAACAGTTGGACATAGTTGGACATGGGTGACAAAGCACGTGGACGACGCCAAAAAGGAGTTACCAATGCTGAAACACATGCAAACGTTGACGGGCTTTTTGTCTGAATGTGTTGCGCACGGGAGGCGCTCGGTCATGTTGGCCGCATCGTGGCAACTACCTTCGAGACCATAGAAGTCCTCAGAGACTTGCGCAATACGTTTTCTGAACCTGACCGTGACTTTTGCTTAGAACTACTCTTGTTGACCTACATGTTGAGATTGTCTATGCAGAAAATTTCCGGCGTTGACCAGAGGAGAGCGATATGGCGAGATTGAGCACACTGTCAAGGAGTTCCCTTTCGCATCTGGACACAAACCAACATCTGAGTTGGATTAGTCACAGGTGTGCTGTGATTCTATGAGTTATGTAAGGATAATGGAAAAGAAAATGGAAACTACTACAATGGAGTTATATAGGATAATGGAAAAGAGAATGGAAATCACTAAAGGGGTTATAAGTATAGTCCCCCTTAAGTAGATAGAATACGGCGTTGGGTATATTATAATAAGATCCCCATATACCCCATATTCTATGGACTTAAGGGGGATTATAACCCAGGAACGAGGTGCTGAGCTGCAAGCTTCCTGCGTCAGGAGCTTGAAGACAGGCATGCGGAAGTGCTGCACAACGTGGATGCCACACGTCTTGCCGTTGACCCACGCTTCCAGGCAAAGATGCATGCAGATAGCAATGCAGTGCCGACCAGAACGAACCAAGTGACCATGCAGCTAATCAAGCAGAAGCGGGTGTTGCGATAAGCTCCAGGGAATGCAGAACAGCTTCGGGGCGGTCTACTACAACTTTCCTCATGCTGGAGTTGTTCAAGGTTTTTTTGATGGCCACCCCTTCGTTAGCGCCGCGGCAGCACCTGTAGAGGCATGGGAGGCAACAGCAAAAGAAACCTGGTCTCCCAGAATTAGGGGTACCATTTTGGGGGTCCCCATAATAAGGATTATAGTATTTGGGGAAGTTACGTATGCCTTCGTTGTCCTTTGCGAATGCAGATCCATGTACATGTACATAGACTTGAGCAATCTGAGCTTCCCCGGTCAAATGTGTGTCCACTAATTCGCGTAAGAGTTGCACGCGCAAGGCTTTGCAACATCAGTCATTTTGAAGACTTGGCGTTATCACATTAAGGTGTTTGCCAGTTCCAAGAGATTCCATTCCTGAGGATGGAGACATGAGAACTTGATGCACCTCTTCTTCAGGGTGCCACTGCGCAATTATGGTCTTTTCGACATGACACATTGTTCAGACAGCTGTCCATTTCCTTCTTGCCTCATGGGTTGTTCTCAAAATATGGGCCCCTTTGAGTTATAGGCTATATTACGGCCTAATATTTAGGGGTACCAAAATGGGACCCAATTTTGGGAACTGCCCTCATCTAGTGGTTTCCCTCATGAAGCAGGCTTTGCGAGGCTTCGTCAAGCCCGGGGGCGTTGTAAAAGTTGCTTCCAACTCCAACGCCACAGGACCCCTCCAAGAAGAATAGCTTGCCCTGCACATGAGCCATAATCTACACTGTAAAGGGGGGGTTTCATAAGCTAAAGTCTAAACTCCTTAAAGGGGGCTATATAAGGGAAAATAGAGGGAACTGCTATAAGTCTTAGCAAGGGAGATGCTAGGAGTTCAGACGATAGCTCATACAGGGGATTGCATAGGGGAGTATTGTAGGGGTTAGTAAGGGGGATACTAAGAGTTTAGACTATAGCTCGTATAACTGCCTGCTTGTCTTTGGCCATCTTTTCAGGAGTTCGGTGCCTCGTCATGAACAAGCTGTGTTGCAGCGTTTGCCGGGCCACGGTAGAAATTCAGCAGTCTTGCAATTTTTTGGTACCGACCATCTAGAGTGGGCATCGTGCATGAGAGTTGACAAGCAGCTCTTTTCCTTCAGCAACCTTCTTTCTTATGTTGCACATACATTCCCAGCTCTCTGCGAATTCCTGACGGCGTGCGTTTCCCGATCGCTTGTTCGTTTGCTCGCCAATTTTATGGGCTACTATGAGGATCCCTTCCTCCAATCCCTTCTGGCGACCAGAGCCATCCCGTGTTGTTGCCGTACATGTTTGAGTCGCGGCAGATACCGCCTTTGGATGGGTATTTTTGCTTGTCTCCGCTGTTTCCATTCTAAATTGATACTTGCACGACCGCCCTGGTATGTATTATCAAGCAGTTACCAGAAAATGGACTTCTGTCGTTGTTGCCACGTGACTGAAGCTGTTATTCTTGAGGGGCTCAGGGGCACATATCCGTGGGCCCATCCCAGTGATTGAGAATCAGCATCAGCAATGTGGGTTACAAAAGGGCTCCTTTTTGATCTCAAAATGCAATTCCCGTGCCTTCACTGCCCCGAAAAGCTCAAAGGTTTTCGAGACATTTGAGAAATCCATGTGGCGGTGGCAGCGGCCAAATTATGGGTCCTTTCTGAGATCCCGTCTGAGGTGCCCTATGTAACAAGGAACATGTTAAAATGGGGGCCCATGCCGGGACGATGAGTCAGAACAGCCCCCAGTCAAAGCCGTGAGTGTGATCTAGCCCTTATAAGAACCCTAAACCCTGATCAGACTCGACACACTCTTCTCTCACCGGCAAAGGTTTTCGGACATACTGAGTGGAGCTCAAAACAGTGCCTGAAGCTGCATCCATTGAGAATCTCTGTTTCAAGGTATAGTCCCCCTTAAGTAGATAGAATGTGGGGTATATGGGGGGTCTTATTGTAATATACCCAAAGCCATTTTCTACCGACCTACTTAAGGGGGACTATAGCCATCTACTGTTGCGAGGCGAATTCCAGCATGTGGAGACAATGCCCTTCCTGGAGTGGAGCTTGAGGCTGCTGTTTTGCAGCTTTTGCTTATCGGAGGTGATGAGGTCGAAATACAGTCCCCCATTAAGTAGATAGAACACGGAGTATATGGGGATCTTATTCTCATATACCCGTAGCCATATTCTATGTACTTAAGGGGAACTATACAGTCAAAAACTGTAATACCGTACTTAGCAACGCACGTAGATCTACCCATGGCCGTTTAAGCAAGTACAAACTTCTCTTGCAAACTGTTCTCAGGTCTTACCATCGGTCTTATGGTGACAGGCGGGACTCCAATCGACGACCGGACGAAAAGGTCACCGGTCGGCAAATGCAAGTTGCAGCAGCAATCCTGTTTGAATTCCTTGCCTCCTGTTTCGTGCTGCAGGAAAATTACCGCTGCCAATCCAAGGGCTCCGACATGGTCGAGATCCTAGAATCGTAGTATTCACGATAAAATATCAAAAGCAGCAAGAATAGTAGTAATTATGGTAATAATGATAAAACAGCTTGCTAGAGCTAGTACTTGGATTAATAATAGTAATAGTATAGCTTGCTAGAGCTTCAGGTTTCTGCCATTCTTCGCCCTGAAGCCAGCCTGACATTTGGCGCGCGCATCAGGTTTACACATTTCGGTATGAACCCAGTGGAAGCACTCCGCCCAAGGCACTCATCAGGCCCTGCGAAATTCAAGCTTAGGGGTATTTTTGTGGGGTCCTCAAAATAAGGATTGTAATATTGGAGGGTCTATATTGGTGTCCCCTTACTTCCAGTTGCTTAAGCAGTAGAATTCCAAGGCTTCACGAGCCACAGAGGCGAGCTCTAGGAAACAGACATATGTCTTGAACGTACCGGATGAAAGAGTAAATGCTATGTAGCAGCCGACCCCAAAAAAGGCACCCAACAATTTCGGGAACTACCCATGTGCAAGTTGCCTTCATGGTCGCAGGAGGCCTCCCACGAAAGATGACCTGTTCCTCTCGAAAGAGGGTAAGATGCCATCAAGTCACTCCCTCATTTGCTTGCGCGATGCAGGGTTATGTAGGGGTTATATGGGGCTTATATAGGCCCCTTTGAGGGGGTTATAGGGGTCTGTGGGGATTACATATAGGGGTAAGGGATAAGTTGACACTGCTTTTAAGTTTGGACGGCTCATGTCCCAGCTCTGCGTCATGATGCGAGGCGCAGAGCAAAAGCGGCGGAGGTTGGAGGACCGTTTTCACTGAAAGTAGGGGAGAGCTCGGCCAGCCTGGGGTGTAGAATAATTCCGCGTGAGCTGCTTGTTTTTTCCTGGATTGAATTCGCAGCTTGCTGAAGAAGGAGTTGCAAGCGCTAGGAAACAAACATGTTTCCCGTATATTAGCCATGATGAGTGGCGGTGTTCGAGTCTCAAGTTCGGAGGTCCAGGCCTGCCCTGAAAGCACGAGTAACCCAGCTTGGTGGCGCTCGTCGTCTCTCAGGCTTCCCGTTCTAAAGCCTGGCCCACATCCATTGCATCAGCAGGGCTTGCGATAAGAGAGCTTGGTGTTGGCACGATGAGTTTACAACGGGGCAGCGGTGCCTTGGAAATCACTCCAACGCTGCCGCCGATGACCCTTTGCCACTTGCAGCAACAATGGGCGAGGATGACCTCGTGTGTGATCCGGCTTGGGCATGAGGTGTATGCTTGAAGCAACCTGAGGGCTTTCAGTGTTGTGGCATGATGGGCATGGCAGCCTTGTCTCGTTTTTCTCTGCCAGCTGCTCCTGCAGGAAATCTACGAGCTCTTTCTCACTTACGTCCAAGGTATCCACATCGGGTGAGCGCACGAGATGACGCCTCACGCAAGCGTTTCACAGCTGGAGCTCGAGGACTTGTAGCTGCATTCACCAAGCAGGCCAAAGCAGCCAAGGCAGGCCACCAGGCTTTGAGCATGGTTGAGCTAGGCATGCCTACCGCAGCGAGGATGGTCGGGCCATATGGAGGGGAAAAGTGCGCGTTCATCACCACATGCCCATGCACTATCCGCGAGCGTCTCTGTCATTGGGGTCAGCTCCGCACGCTCACCTGCATCCCGAAATCCTCAGCTGTCGCACATGGTGCTGAATGAGCCGCCAAGAACTTTTGTCGAAGAAGAACATCGCCAGATGGATGCTGAACGAACACCCGCAGGTTTCCGCCATTACCTTCGCAACCTCCGCAAATCTGAATCCTCACCTCAGCGCGTACGATGCGACATGTTCATTGCGAACAGTGGCTTGTCTACTGGCCAGTTCTGGAGCCTCGCCCAAGCTGGGGAATTTTGTTGGACTACCTGCTGGCAGGTCTTCATGCCGGCTGGCTGCCAAGTGGGAGTCCTTCAAGCACTGCTAGGCCTGAGAATGAAACTTGCATTCCATTCGACAGCCAAATCCCGTTTTTCTCCTTCCCAGGCCGATTAGCTTTGGATACTCAATCCGAGGCCGTTTGCCATGTATTGTCGGCACGTGCTATTTGTAGTTGCTGTCTCTGGGAGCCTCAGAGGAACGCATAGCCGCACTTTGGCGCCCGTCTTCCCTGGCGGGGGCACTGCAGCTGGCACAGGCAGCAGTGTTCTCTTCATGTGCAGCTAGCAAAGCTAGCTTTTCTTAAACCTTCTGAGCAGGTAGCCTCCATGCTGCAGATCGAGGAGATCATGCCGGAGCTCGTCACTCTGATTTCACAGCAGGCAATGGCAAGTGGAGCAGACGCAGCAGAGTTGGAGGCAGGACGCTTGCAGAAAGTGATGCTCTTTGGTGCAAGAGTCGCCATCTCACTCCCCAGGCTGCATGCCAGCGATTGCAGTCCGAAGCCCAGGTCATCAGGCCAGCCAACATGATGATTCTTGTGCGACATGTCCTATTCCTGAGCTGCTTTGGCCCACGAGTCGGCATCAAGTGTGCTAGTAGTGATACGCTCCCTCCAGGCAAATTCAGAATAGCCTCAGTTGAAAAGGACGCAGATCAACCGCCAGACAGACCACCTGCCTAGACGTCCAACTATTTACGAAGTCGAGATTCCCTTTAAGAAGCAAATGCATGGACGTATCAAGCTTCAGGATGTGGGTCTTAGCGTGCGCTTCCCACAATAGCAGTACCATGACCAATTGGCCGGGCAACCGGCCCACCAGGCAGCAAGCTTTGCATGAAATTTTTGTGCTCCCACCAGTGGATGCGACCAGACACCCCAGCTTCACTACCCCAAGCCTAGCCCTGCAAGCCCTAGATCAACGCCTTTTGCTTCTGTGCCATGTCAACGCCCGCGCCTCCGCGTCGGCAGCATTTTCTGCTTTGTGGCCTTCTTGGTGGCGCATCAGGGCAATTTGCCTTCAAGATCATGATCCCTGCCCATCTGCATCTCATAGCATAATGGGAAACGACACGCCTGTAGAAACGATCTGTGTGGGACTGTAGGAGGGGAACTGCAGAATAAGGAAAGTTTCAGTTTGGGCGCTGGAACATGGCTTGCCTTACATATTTCTACATGTTGTTCAAGTTTCTTTGAGAACCGTCTTGCCGAGGGAGAATCCCTATGTAGTCCCTATACAATCCTTACATAATGGATTCCCATAACCCTCAGTAAGCAACAGGGTGCGCATGTCACGCCCTTGAGCCTAAGGCTTTTAACCGCCTACAGTCTCAACGCCTATCGCAGCCTAGCAGCACGCAGCTTCTTGTTATTACTAGTATTACTATCACTGCTTGTCCGTCTATCGTTTTTAGAGTCCACGCCAATTGTGACTTGTTTTTATACTGTTGTCTTGCTGCAAGGAGACCGCGGGGTTGAGGTCCTCCGTCGGTACGCAGAGGCCCGGCGCGAAAAGCTGCCTCTGAGGGTCATACTAGTTCGCGTCTCGGATGCAATCATGGATGCTAAGACTGGTCTGGTCAGAAACTTGAGCATGTGCATTAGTCATGTCATCTAAGGACACGGCCAATCAGAAGGGAGGCTTGGCTCAAAGGTTTCTTAACAATCTTGCAGAGCACCTTACTGTCACATCGTTGGCATATGGCAGTCGAAAGAGCGCATGCGTGCAATGGCAGCAATGGTAGGCTGGCTCTGATCTTGCAAAGGAACCTTGACAAATCACTCTTCAAGACGAAGGGCGACAACCTCATGGAACTCACTGAGTCCTATCCTTAGGATATCCTTACTTCTACCCAGGTCCTTGGGGCTTGTGAGAGTTCTTGTTATCGCTGTTTTCTGAGCCTCTCGAATTCACCAAAAATTAATCCCCAAACGGGAGGAAACACAAGAAAGCCGGAAAATGGCTCCGTTTTCAATTAACTCTAGTATCAGTATCGTCTGCTTACCATCTCTTTATACACGTCTTGTAATTTCGGCGGGCGACAGCAGCCTACTACTATCTCACTTTGGTTCGGGTGAAACTACACATGGATAAGCCAGCGGTTCGACAACACCAAACAACATCCCCGACATATCACAATATCGAAAATAAAGGAAAAATGCGCTTGAGAAAATCTGGTGCTATCGAACTGCCCTCTGCATGTCTTCATTCTAGGGTAAGCCCGCGGCTCGAAACACCAAATTTTCTGCAAGGAGATGCTTCAGAAAATTTGGTGCTACCGACTCGCCCCCTTTTTGTCCTTCATTTGAATAACACAAAGGGCACCATAGACATATCATAATATCGAACACAAAGGAAAAAACGCTTGAACAAATCTGGTGCCATCAAACCTGTCTCCATACTAGGATAAGCCAGCGGTTCGACAACACCAAATTTTCTACAAGGAGATGCTTCAAAAAAATTGGTGATATCGAACCGCCGCTTTTTGTCCTTTATTTGAATAACACAACAGGCACCATAGACATATCATAATATTGAACATGAAGGAAAAAGCGCTTGAGAAAATCTGGTGCTATCGAACCGCCCCTTGTTTGTCTCCATACTAGGATAAGCCAGCGGTTCGACAACACCAAATTTTCTACAAGGAGATGCTTCAGAAAATTTGGGGATATCGAACCGCCCCTTTTGTCCTTTATTTGAATAACACAAAGGCTACCATAGACATATCATACTATTGAACACAAAGGAAAAACGCTTGAACAAATCTGGTGCCATCCAACCTGTCTCCATACTAGGATAAGCCAGCGGTTCGACAACACCAAATTTTCTACAAGGAGATGCTTCAGAAAATTTGGTGATATCGAACAGCCCCTTCTGTCCTTTATTTTATCTTAATATTGAACACAGGAAAAAGCGCTTGAACAAATCTGGTGCCATCCAACCTGTCTCCATACGAGGATAAGCCAGCGTTCGACAACACAACTCTAGTACAGAATTCGCCGTTTTCTGAGCCCCTAGAATCACACGAGAAATTCATCCCCAAATGGAAGGAAGGAACTCCACGAACCCCAGGAAATTGCTCTGTTTTCAAGTAACTCTAGTACGGGAATCGCCGTTTTCAGAACCTCTAGAATTTAGCACGAAATTCGTCCCCAAACGGGAGGAAACCCAGGAAAGCTGGAAAATGGCTTTGTTCTCAATTAACTCTAGTACAGAAATCGCCGTTTTCTGAGCCCTAGAATCGCCCAGGAAATTCATCCCCAAGTGGAGGAAACCCAGGAAAGACCGAAAAGTGGTTCCAAAGCCAATTAACTTTAGTGCAGAACTCGCCGTTTTCTGAGTTTCTGGAACTCACCAGGGAATTCATCCCCGAATCAAAACTTGCGCTCCCGTGCGGAGCATCCTGAAAATTTTGAAGGAACTTGAATTTGCGCTCGCGTGCGGAATATCTTCAAAATTCCGTCGGTTTTTAGCTCAAAATCGCATTCCCGTGCGGGGCATCCTGAAAATTGTGATGAGAATTGCGCTCCTGTGCGGAGCATTTCTGCGTCAACAACCGCACTCCCGCGCGGAGCATCCTTAAAATTTCGTCGTCTTTTCATCAGAAATCGCGCTCCCGTGCGGAGCATCCTCAAAATTCGGTCGATATAAGGCTAATCATAAGGGTATATCTAGGGGGTCATAAACCTTGTAAATCGTCAAGCAAATTTACATGACGATTTATGTTCTCTTTCGAGTGCCGTCGGCGACAAGGGCTACGGCACCTACAACTTCTTCTTCTTCAAATTTACATGACGAGCTGGCTGTGGATCCGCGCCTCCGCGTGGTGCCAGCGGGCTCGTAGGCTGACGCCCTGTGAGTGCGAAAGTGAATCCAGAAAATCAAGAAAGATTGAAGACCCCAATGAAAAGATAATTAGTTCGGTGCCCACTGGGGCCAATGAAAAACTGAGAAAAGACCCTGAGGGGCAAAAAATCCAAAAAGAAAAGAAAAAAGTAATTAGTCACAAGATCCAACGCCAGGGGCAGGCG
>CAJNIZ010024014.1:28983-71639 GCA_905231905.1 Symbiodinium pilosum | reverse complement strand
GGGGGGCCGGGCATATTAAAGCGGGTCCAACATTAAGGTGTACCCTCCCCCGAACACATGGAAGTCCACATAGCACTTGAACTGGACAGTAGGTCATTATAGGCTCCCTTTTCTGCTTGCATGTTTGTTTTGGGGTCGAGCAGAGCCCTCTACGACACAACCTACTTCTATTCTCTGCCAGGGTATTGTCGCAGTGCTTCATGTGAGCATGTACCAAAACTGTGGTATCCCAGAACGTTTTAGTGTCAAAAACCCCGGGCATGACCCTCGAAACGACACATGCCCATCGGATGCAGCGATGTGAACGCATTGCCTGTGGCATCCGACCTTAGATCAGCAGGGGTTCGGGCAAGAGACGCACAGACATTGTATCAGGGAGTTTTCCTTTGGACCCTTAGGGTTTGTACCCTTGGGTTTTGGGTCCCTAAACCATGGAATATGGCCCTCAATAAGGGTATTTGGGACCCAAAACTTAGGGGTACAAACATTGAGGGTACAAACTTAAAGTCTTTGATTGTAATCACCCCCAAAGACCCTAAACCTTGAGACTCCAAAGCTCGAGGTCCCGGCTGCGGCAGGCTTCCTTCTTCTGCACCACGTCACCTCACAAATGGTTTAGGGTTATCTCTAAGGGATTTGGAACCCCAGTAGAAATTATAATTTCAGCAAAATATTAGGATTCTAGGTAACAGAAATTATACATTATTTTCAGGAACCTTGTAGGGAGTTAGGGTTTTGCGTTTTGCGGGTTGATTGTCTTCTTTGGCTTTCAAGGCGTTGTATGGGATTGTGCAGGACTCATGGAGTTAGGCTGAGGGATCTAGGTTGTGAAGGGGCAGAACGTGTAGTGAGTCCGGCTCGGGCTAACATAACCACAGACAACGGGGATGAGCTACTACGTTCGGGGTGCCCGCACATTTCACAATCCTCAAGATTTTTTGGGGCTTCCTCAATTCCCAAATTCTTGCGCTCAGTGTCTGCCTATACCTGTATGTACCATGTGTTTCTGGGCTTTCAGCAATGAGGTTCTTCAGTGGGGTCTTCAAAATGCTGATGATGTTTTGGGAATATCTCAAAGAATTTCAAGTATGTGCGTATCGCATATTGCATTGATTGATAATTGAACCTTCAATGTTTAAAGATTCAAGTCTTGTGGTGTCCGAAGGGTCTTCAAATCTTTTGAAAAAGAAGGCTGTATACACACGACGGCCTAAAAACCATACGGTGAATCCTAAACGCTCAATCTCACGTCCTATTTTATATCAGGAAACCAGCTTTACCCCCTGCCTTGCTGTCGGTGGTGCTGCACACGCTATTCTGCCGGAATTGCATGGTATTCAGACCTATACCACAAGCACCTCCACAGATTGGAACCCAAACAAAGCCGCATTTGGGCTCACGCAGCCTTGCCAGAGGAGGCCGGGGGAGGAGGTAGCTCAGGGAATGGTTACATGCTGAATGCTGCGCGCGCCTTCTTACAAAACAACTGCTCTCCACTTTTTACTGGTGCTTAGAAAGGGGTCTCAGGAAGTGAATGCAAGTAACTTCTTGGGGGTACATTTGCATTGAAAACCTGCATAAATATGACGATTCAATCTTGCAATCTCCAATAATTTTCAATAAGTCTCCAGACAAAGGCGTTGGCCTAGCAAGGCACACAAGAATCCAACATAGGGTTGGGAGCTGGGCTACCTGCGCTGAGGAGTCTGAATGTCCTCAGGTTTCAGAAAACTGTCCAATGGTTCTGTTGAGTTCTTTGCTTGTTACTTTTTGAGTTTCGGGTGGCTCGCGCCATCAGCCTTGCATGGGTTTCGTGTTTATTGCATTGGCATTCTTTATGATCTATTTGTGTTGTGTAGTTCGGATCGCCTTTGTATTTTGCACCTGAAATCCAACGATGGCTCCATGAGTTTTTTGCCCTTTTTGGGTGTCGAGCGCGTGAAACTGTTGGGATGAGAGCTTCGTAGTTCTACGGGCTTCAGGTCTTGACGGGGCTATATGGGTGCGAACTTTTGGAAAGCGGCTTTCAAGTTTTCAGGATCTGATTTGGTCAGAGGAGGTGCAAGATTTAGGCAATAACATCATTGGGAATCAATGTGAACACTGGCTTGGGGATGTGACGTTTGTGCTTGTGAGCCTGCCGGGCCCAAGGTTTACGAGAAGATGATGAAACATGTGAAAGGCAAATTGGAGCAAGCCGAAGCTGATGGAAAGTAAGGTTTGGGGCCGGAGTCTGTCACAGCGGTTGTTGCCTCAACTCTCGGCTGCAGGATTCGACTACTTTGGAAAACCCTGCTGGTAAAATGTGTTTGGTATGTACAACGCGCCGTCCAGCTTGCAAATGATACAAGTCAAACTAAGTTTCACGTCAGTTCACCCGGAAGTGCAGTCCAGGTTCACCTCAAATTGTTCGTAAGGTTCTTACAAGTGTTCCGCAATCCAAGGTACCTCTTCTTTCCAATCCGCGCCCCAGGGAACAATGCATGTTGTATGAAGGCTGCGCGCAGACCCTTAACCGGCCAATGCCCATGAAATCAACAGTCGCTTCAACCAACCCAAGGGTCAACCACCCAGCTTCTTCAAGAACCTTGCGTGACTTGACAAATTGCTTTGGGGTATGCTAGCCGCTGCCACATGCGCTCCCAAAAACATATTCATTGAGTTCGTCTTGTGTTCCAAAATTGCGACATGCACGCAGCTGGTGTGCGTTTCGATGGAGACGCTGCCACTGAAGATTCGCGAGGGGTTTTCCCCTGGTGGACATGGACCCGGCAATGAATCGTTCACTCCCGCCCCAAAGAGTAAAACCCCCAACCCACCAACAATGAACGTTCGCCCTTTTACGTGGTGGTACATACTGCGAACAGTTATCACTAGGGGGCGAGAAGTTTTTTACTCACAGCTGGAGGAAGTACCAACCTCTTGCGGCAAAACCAGGTTCGGCAAGAGCCGTCTCTTGCCGTGAGCCCCAAGGTTGTTAGAATGCATTGGACAAAGCGATCACCGTAATATGTAATCCCTCAAAATGTCGTCGTGTCCATTTCCTTTCCATACCTGCATTCCTTACTAACAAGTAAGCAGCTGGAACGGCTGGAACACACCAGAAGCAGGAGTCTTTGCAAATCCTGTTGAAGCCGTTCCTGTTCAATGCTTGGTGTAGGGCTGACAAGGCTGTTTTCTCAAAAGCCCAATAAGACCTTAGAAATGGAAGTGCTCCTCAAATATTGAGACCTTTCTGGAAACTTACCTAGACACATGTCCCCACAGTCAGTGTCCTCGTGTTGTTGGGACTGTTGGGTATATCCGTGCAGGGCCAACCTTCAGGCATAAACAAACTGCTGGAGTCTGTAACTCGGTTTTTTGATGTAAGAGGGTCTCAAAATGGGCCCAGACTTAGGGACCTTGTGGGTATAGAAAGGGATCTTCCGTCCAAGCAACATATAGGTGCAATTTGATTAGTCCCGTGTCTGTGTCTAGTCCAAAGGTTGTGTCAGAGGCGATGGCAATTATTGAATGAGAGCCTCAATCAGATTTGACTACTCATGTGTGCTACAGTCAATATTTCCTACCCAATTTTTTTGGACATGGGTTCCTTATTAGGGACTATATTAGGGACTATACTAAACTACCAGAAAGAGGGACCCCTATGTCCAATGTTAAGGGTCCTTTAATAAGGCAAATATTGACCGTAGCTCATGTACTCTCTGTACAACAATCGCCGGGGCATCTACCCTAAAACTAAGGGTCCAAGGACCTAAATAATAAGGGTTTAGGGCCCAAATACTAGAATATGAATGGTATTTGGGCCCAAAACCTCTATGATTTAGGTCCTGGGGTCCACGATGGGGGGGTTACCCCCAACTTTATGTCATGCCTCAACCCTGGCTCCTCCAACCCGAAGCAAAGCCTTCCAAAATTGCTCTGCTATCCATTGGGGTTAGGGTTTAGGGTTTAGGGGTTTAGGGTTTAGGCGGTTTAGGGTTTCGGGGTCCGGGCTTTAGGAAGGCAGGGTGCAGCTGGAGCTTCGCATGATCGGAAATCATTTACAACAACCTGTGATGCCTTTGTTGGTTCAACCTTCATGGGCTTTGGGGCTGGGGCAACACATGAACTGATAACCCCTAAACTAGGCCCTAAACCCTAAATAGTAGTCTCCATTTTATTTTCCAGTATCCCAATGTAAACCCAATATATAGTTGTGGGTTGAACCAGCCGGATTTCGCAAAGCTCCAACAGACTGGTGTTCAAAGTCCGATGCCCAAAAAGGAATTGCCACGATGCCTGGACCTTTCTAAGCCACACGAACTACCTCCAATACTCCGGGCAACATCTGGGTGGTTGTCAAAATTATGGTCCCTTTTTTGGTACCCTAAGTATTAGGTGCCGTATTATAATAGGGATCCAACAGGGGACCATAATTTTGACAACCACCCATCTCGATAGAACGCAAACCAGAAACTTTCCAGATCAGGCTACACGCAAGTCTCAGGGATGTTCCCAAAAACTCCTGGCCCTAAAAGGCTTCCCCATAACGATGCCCTGATACATTGGGGTTCTTTAAAGGATCTTTAAGCCCATGTACAACACCGAAACCCTTGGTAGACGGGAACTGAAAACAATCCGAAGGACAAACAATGATTTATTCATCGTCCTCGAGGGGGGGCTTCCAGGTCGCGACGATATAATAACGCATGTAGTATTGTGGGGGCTAAAAAGGGGGTAACCCTAAACCCTAAACCCTAAAACCTAAACCCTAAACCCTAAATCCTAAACCCTAAACCCAAAACCCTAACTCACGGCATCTTCAAGCTGCTTCGTGCTGTCGAAGCGGCTTCCGTGCAGGCGTGCGTATCAGCTTGTTCGCGGCGATGCGTTTGTAGGTCCTAGGTGGTTGGCTGTCGCAACCCTTTGTTTTGCTGGGTTGCTGTTAAGGAACTTAAGTCAAGTTACCATAATGGGTATATATAGTAAGTAATATGGTTCCCCCCAATATAGTAACTTAAATTAAGTTCCTTAACAGCAACCCAGTTTATGCTGCTAATGCTATTCCTAGCGCAAATGCTCTACGAGTAGTACTGTCCAGCAGCAGGAGTAGTAGTAGTAGTAGTAGTGGTAGTAGTAGTAGTAGCTGTAATAGTACTAGTAATAGTAATAGTAATAGTTCTTCTGCTACTACCTCGACCTGGCTCCACCTCCTCCGACCACGGCTACGCTCTTTACTGTGGCCGGGGCTGCTGATGTTCCGGAGGCACGAAGCAAATGAGCCATTGTCTAAACTCCTAGTATCTCCCTTAATAAGCCCTATACTAAAGGGTTTAGGGTTTAGGGATTTTAGGGTTTTGGGTTTGGTTTTAGTGTTTGGGGATTAGGGTTTAGGGTCTAAACTCCTAGTATTCCCGTTAGTAACCCCTATAGTAGTCCCCTATATTACCCCTTATATAGCCGCCCTCTAAGGAATTTAGACTATAGCTCAAATGATCTTTATCTGGGAATTTCTCAAACGAGCCCTGCAGCATCTGTAAGAGGCATCTAGTATAATCACACAAACAGCAGCAGTAGCAGCAGCTGCTGCAGAAAAGCTTCGGGGCTCTGAAGTGGTGTACAGTTTCTTCCATATGAATGGCTTGATCTACAACGGGCAGAAAAGGAGGCCCATCAGGTCATCGGACGATCGCAAATCAAACGGAATTCCAATGGGACAGCGTCTTGAACTTTCTGATGAAGGTTCAGAGCATCTTTAAACTGAATACCCGTCAAAGAGATTCACTTTGTTTGGTTCCCTAACAACAGGAGTCGTAGTAAAGCTTCTCAAAGACTGGAACCCTTCCTACGAGCTACAATGAGATTCGGTTTGCAGGAACTTTCTGGGGACTATTCTTACTAGATGAAAATGACGTGCTCAAGGTCACACACTTCTGTTTTCCCTGGTAAACATAATCAGCCTTAGGAGGACCCCCCCCCCCACCCTGGAATAGGAGTTTTATAGGAAAATAAGGGGGCTTTGATATTATGACTATTATCTTGGGGGGTCCACCGAAAATCAGCCCATGTTAGGGCTGTTCTAACAGTTGAACCCAGCAAGGTTGCACTCTTCAGGATCAAAAGGGATCGTGTGTCCCCCTTCGAACATACCACAAGTACGTTCTCAACCCATATGAGCTACAGTCAGTATTCCCTGTAAAATGTAATGGACATGGGTTCCTTAGTAAGGAACATATTTGGGACCATGCTCAAATGCAAGAGGGACCCCTACGTCCACGGTAACAGGTTCTTTAATACGGCTAATATTGACAGTAGCTCATGACTTTAACGCGCATTCGATTGCGCGATCGCTTCGAAGCTTCCATGACACGTCCAGAGAACATGGATTTCGACTATCTTGACGCAAGGCTCAGCAGAGATAATCCGGATGTGCATCATTGCTTCCACAGTTGTAAACACGTCAATAAACAAGTCAACATGTATGCATGTAGATTTCTACTACGTAGAAGTTTCAAACACCTTCTACCGACAATGGGCTTGACGATCGTATATAGGCATGTATGCCTGTCATTGGGATAAGATGAAGAGATCTAAACCTGCCGGTGGCAGCGTCGCTTTAGCCGAGAGCAGTTCTGCCGGGAGCAGCTTGTCTAATGCAACATGTAAACCACTTTTAAGGTTTAGGGTTTGCAGGGCAGCTAGGTAATGCTGCTACCCGTATGGGTTGCTGCTCCTCCGTCCACGCATCGACTAACATCACGTGACTTGGCATCTAGCTTAATAGGGGAAGATGGTGCCTGTCACGTATGCTGGATCAACATAAAATGAGGCCAAGCTTCACCACGAATCGTGGGTACGTCTGATTGGCCCTATACCTGGGCAATGTCACTCTTTCTCAGGGTCCACGTATAGGATCGAATGCTTTGACAAATTCTCCTTCTGCGTCGTACAGACTGGCCCGTACCTGCTAACTCACAAGCTTGTGCAGTGACCTCTGCAGATCGATTGTTGATCGAGCACGCTCCCCCTGCATTGCCAAAGTTGGAAACTGGTCGACTTTAAGCGGAACCTTCTAACATATGAGCTGTAGTCTCATCTCCTTAAAGGGAGTTATATAGCGAGCTAGTAGGAGTTATCAAGGGGGATAAGAGGAGTTTAGACTATAGCTCATATGACACTTACCAAGAAACAGACTAGGATTTGCGACAACATCGCGGTACTTCCATACCCCGACGCCTCGGCAGACCGCTTGAATATGAGGAGGACTCATGCAGAATGCGGACCATGCAGAGAACCCATTTGAGCTATAGTCTAAACTCCTAGTATCCCCCTTAATAACCGCTATAATACTCTCTCTATGATCCCATATATAACCACCCTTTAAGGAGTTTAGACTATAGATCCTGTAGAACAGTGACAAGGTAAGCAAAAGCGGCCTGTGAGTTTGCTTGCAATGTTCAGGAGCTGGATGTACATGGATCTGACAAAGCTCCGCATGACCCCGGTCTTGCATGCAAGCACCTGTAGTACAGGGTTTCGGTTCTAGGGTTTAAGGTTTAGCGCAACGAAGGTGATGCCAGGCATTCTTGTGTATCAGGCTAGCATTAGGACTACGCATGACCCTAATATCTGGACAGCTTTTTTGTTAAGAGGAATGAGCTTCAGCTTTCAGCGCTGGTCCTTCCTCATTATCAGAATGCAGAAGTGACCCCTCCAATGTTTCGAAAACCTGAACTCCCTGGACGTCTATCCCTTTCTAACCCTTGCAAGCCCATAGCAACATGAGTATATAGTCCCCCTTAAGTAGATAAAATGTGGGGTATATGGGGATCCTACTATAAATATCCAAAGCCATATTCTATCTACTTAAGGGGGACTATAAACCCTAAACCCTAAATAGTAGTTTCCTCTTTATCATTATCCCTCCTTAACCCCAATAATATATCCCTATATTCTACCCAGGGGGGGACTCTAATCACCCAACTTCCTAAACCCTAAACCCTAAACCATAAACCCTAAACCCTTAACCCTAAACCCTTAACCCTGAACCCTTAACCCTAAACCCTTAACCCTGAACCCTTAACCCTAAACCCTCAGCCCTGAACCCTTAACCCTAAACCCTAAACCCCCTTCAACCCCTTGCGGCCACGGATGCACTACGAAGAGTCGCGACTCGTTCGGCCCGCGCCCGCTTTTTGCGGGCGTGTGTGGGCCGCCAACGACACTGTCGTATCCTCATTGCTGAGGTTGGGGCTTGGGGTTTAAGGTGATGGGTAGGTATATGAGACTTAGCTTGGAAAATTCTCTATGTAGCCTCATTTAGGACCGTCAAGTATGAGGCTAGGGTATGTCACTTTGGGGTCTATAGAACACAGAGGCTCCCTCCTCCCAAAGTCAGAATCCAAAATTGCGCGGGCACAATTCTTACTGTTCCTTTAGGAAATGTGAAGCCTTCCAGAATTCCTTAGAGCTACCCTTTCAAATAGACCCCTTCATGAAAGCTTCAATTTTCCAGGTTTCGTGCGCTTGTGAATTAATCTATTACACTCACTTCGTTCTTGTGCACTAAATTCATTCACTTTGCTCACTCAGTTCACGTAATTAAAGGAGTGATGTGAGTGAAGAGAAAGTGGAATGAATCAACAAAAGCATGAGAGTGAATAGGTTAATGAGCTCGCGAAAGGACACGACATCTGGATTGCTGGATGATAGAATTCCTGTATTCTAGAGTTAACCTAAACCCTAAACCCTTAACACCAGCTGATAGAAGTTCCTAAAGTTTGGGACTTCCGGGGCTGCTTGCTTTTAAAACCCAAGCCAAGGAACCCTTAAGACCCTTATTAAGGGGAATTCAAGGGAGTTTACGGTTTAGGGATAGTATGCCTTGCCGGGGCTTACTTAAAGCTTTTTCATCCATGCTCGATGACCTCCTCATATGAGCTACAGTCAATCTAAATTCCCGGAATCCCCCTTAATGCCCCCCTTAATGCCCTATAATATCCCTCTATATACGCCCCTATATAAGCCTCCCTTTAAGGAGTTCAGACTATAGCTCCCATGACAAAGCAGCTGCCAGGCGGTCAGGCCCTGTACCTGGGATAAACTAACGGAAAACCCTAAACCGACTGAGAGCACCCGGACAAAGGGCCCCATAAAGACCAATGTAGACCCATGATTAGTAAACCCCCTCCTTTTAAGGGCCTTAATATTAGAATCCCTGTTATAATCCTTATTAAGGGGAGGGGGTTTATTAATCAGGGGTCTGGGTTACAGCCCGTTTGAAAGGAGACCGTGTGGAACTCCATGTTTGGGTTGCGGGGTTCAAGACTGTCTCGAGCTTTGGTACGTGGTTTGTGAATGTCAATGGTGTCAGTGCTCCGGGTAGGTTGGCCAACTGACAGGTTAGTCTAGAGTTAGGCTGAAGGTTTAGGGTTTAGGGTTTCAAAATCAAGGGTTTGTCTCCGTCATCTGGAGAAAGGCACCAAGAGCTTGCGGTCTGGAGGAGCCAAGCTTGATTTTCCTGTCTTGTAGAATCCCCTCGCAGCTCACGCTATGAACCCGAAACCCTTATGGCACATCTGAACGCCTAAACCCTGACCTGAAACCTTTGCAACCATCAACGCCTAAACTACAAAACCCTCCAAACATTGGGTACTGCACCCACCGAGGAACAGTCTGTAACAGGGGTCATATCAAGGGCTTTTTTTCATATTAGAAGTACTATCCAACTGTTACTCGGCGGGGGCAGTACCCAACCTAAACCCTAAAACCTAACATCTGAACCCTACAAGTACAAACCTTCAACCCGCAACCTCCCTTGCTGAAGAGGGTCCATTACTGCGTAGCCAAGCGCGATTGCACTTGGCCCCGTTGCGGTCCAACCTGGGAAAGGCCCACGGTCGAAGCTATCACCATGCAGTTTAGGGTTTAGGGTTTGTAGGGGCTTTGCTTACTGGTGGTTGGTAGGGAAGAAGGGAGGACAAGCCCTGTGTTATCACTATAAAATATATTCCCTCATTCCCTACTGAGCGCCAGTAAGTTTAGGGGCTGCGGGTCGGCTTAGGGTTCAATGGGGCGTGCGTCAGGGGATGTACGGTTTGTCTAGGGCCTGTGCCTTGTTTCAAAAAGAAGGAGAGGTGCGGTGGTCAAAATCTTGGGGCGGGTGCCTACCAGGATATCTGTTTGTACACGGCTTGGATTGCTATGTATCTGACTTGCATGCCCGTCCAGGGCTAATAAGTTCAGGGTCTAGGGTCTAGGTTTTAGGGTGGAGGCTTGCAATTCAAGCCTCAAACTCGAAGCGTACTGGCAAAGAGCTATGTTGGTTTGAGTGAGGACTGGTGCTTCTAGTGCGATACCTTCATTTTGGTCTTACTGGGGCTTAGTAGGGAATAAGGGAATATACTATACAGGGATTATATTCCTGTATGCCCGACTAACCACCAGCAAGCGTACTGCCAAGAGGAACCTTAGACCCTAAACCCTAAATCCCCTAAAAACCCTAAACAACCCCCAAACCCTAAGCCCCGACCCCTAAACCCTAAGTCCCTAAACCCTAAATCCTAGTGTATGAGCCTAGGAGTCCGGGCTCTCTACAGGATCAGGGTGCACATCGTTAGCGCCTTTAATCTTGGGAAGATTGATAGTGCTAAAATATTAATCCTTATAACAGTAATAGTAATAATACTTATACTTGTAAATATTGATGAAAATCGGGTTCTTGGCGTTGCAGGAGACTCACGAAGCTTTCGCAGATTCTCCTCACATATTTCCACAAAGTTTCAGGGCTTCCCTAAAGTCAGCACTGATAGAGATGTCAAAAGTCTCTCAACATGAAGGTGTCTTCGTGCAACATCCTCCTTTCGAGTATCCCAGCCTTTTGAGGGAGACCGCATTTCGGGCATGGTCCCTTTTTGGCATCCCCATGATATCATAGTTTCTAGGCGTCTCTATTTGGGCCCGCCCCATTTCGGGAAACCTTCATGTAACATCTCTATGTGAAGATACAACTTAAACTTCCCCAGAGTTCCAGAAACCCTGCTCTAGAGGCCGTGCCGAATCTGCAGAAAGCTTCAAAGTGATGGCAGAGAAGATGTACTAAGAAGGCCATGACTTACCTTGGGTCAGCTAGGAATGCAGGAATGGATCCTTATAATAGTCCCCATATAACCCATTATAGTAGTTTCACTTTTCTTTTCCATTCCTTCAACATTCCCAGCTAACCAAGGGTAAGATGATCTTGCCTCAAAGCTATGGGTTTACCAGGACCAGGGCTCCGGGTCAAAAACCCTACTCACAAGCTACTTGGACAAATGTAAGGGCTACCCTAAACCCTAAACCCTAGAAAAGGGGACTCGTCGTTTCTGGGATATCTCCATCCAAATCTTGAAGCCGAAGCCATGAAAGCTAAAGTTACAGGCGATTAGTAGGGAATACGGGAATATACGCCCTATATAATCCCCATGGAACGTACTACATGCATTCCCGTATTCCCTTCTAACTACCTCCACCCAATCCTGAAGCCGAAGCCCTGACAGCTGAACGCGCGACACATCGCTGAGGTCTGGACTGATCAGCCATGTCGTACGCCTCGCGAGTAGCTTTTTTGTTTTTTTGCTTGGGTTTAGGGTTTAGGGTTTAGATCTGAGATGCTGTGAAGGAACTCGAGCTAAGTTGCCATAATGTGGGTATATAGTGAATACGAAGGTTTCCTTATTCTAGCAACCTAATGAAAAACATCCTTAGCAGCAACCCCGTATGTGCCTCTCGTAGGATAATACCATACCCAAAAACACCATATAATCCTACTCGGCCTGCTCCATTTGAGCTGTAGTCTAAAACTCCTAGTATTCCCCTTAGTACCCCTAAAAAACTCCCTTTCATAATCCCCTTTAAGGAGTGTAGACACTAAACCCTGAACCCCATATAGCCCCCTTTGAGGAGTTTCGACTATAGCTCATATTGAGATCTGCCGCATCCCTAAATAAGATACGACTCTCAGGAATTTCCAAGGACTAGGGCCCAAGGTTTGGGTTTAGGACTGAAACCCTAAACTCTAAACCCTCAAGGTTCGGGGCTTTGAGTTCCGGATGTCGGGGCTTCGTGCTCGAAGTTGTAACCCTGAAGCTCCAATACATGGTGGTTCCCAAAATTCGCGCCCATAATGAGGATTATGGGTTTAGGGCTTAGGGCTTAGGGGTTTAGGGATAGTACGTTGGGGTCTATATGGGGTCCACCATGTAGAGAAGTTAACATATGATATCGTTTTCATGAATCCTGAACCCTACACTCAACAAAACGAAAATGCAACCTGAAACAGAGTCCGTCTTGTAGGCTACTGGGCCATGTGGGTTCCATGTTGGTCTAGTGTAAATGGGCTTTTAAATTAAAATCTTTCAAGATAAACGCAATTCTCATTCCGTTTATGTTAAGCTTGGGCACTTCACACGTAGGATTGCGCGAAACCCTAAACCCTAATATACGGGTGATCATGTAAGCAGGAGCGTATACTGCAGATCTTAGGACCTTTTACGTTGCAGGAATTCCTTAATCCCTCAGGGTCCAAGTTTCCATATAAAGGCCCCACATCGGCGCACATGCCGACACTTAGTGGCCCAAGTATACTCCACGAGGGTAGGTGGACTTGGAAGGGACGGGCCACAAAGTCTGACTAACTCTTCTTATTGGTGCTTGCGGGGGAGTGGGGGAGCGAAGTGTTGTGTTCGTGCTCATTGTGAATTCCCCTGGTGGATGCTTACCTCTGTCTTATAAAACCCTGCTACTGTTGATGGATGAAATCTTGCACCACCTAGGGGCCCCAAATTACTGTAATTCCCAGGACTTTAGGGACTCAAGGTGGTGCAAGATTTCCTCCATGAACAGTATGACTCAAGCGGAAATTAGTTCAGAGGGGGACGAAGTCTACTAGCTCAGCTCTGAAGTGCGTCAACAGGGACACATCCCAGACTATGTAATCTTGCAATACGAGCGCAGAAACCTTGACCTTGGATACTGCCCCCACTCAGTAACAGTTGGATAATAACCATAATATGCTTATATATAGCCCTTAATAGGACCCCTAATATAGACTGTTACTGGTGGGGGCATTACCCAACCTAAGCCCTAAACCCTAAACCCTAAACCCTAAACCCCAAAGTAGAATATTTTTGTATATAGCCCTTAATAGGACCCCTAATATAGACTGTTACTGGTTGTGGGCAGTACCCAACGGAAGCCTCATCTGAGCTCAAAGGGCGATGAGCATGCTGGGGAGAGGGGGGAGGAGAGGGGGGGGAGGGGAGAGGTTCGGGTTTTTGGTTGGGGGTTTGGGGTTGAGGGCTTGAGGGGTGAGGGTTGAGGGTTAAGGGAAAAGATCCATACAACAAAGAACTCCATCAGTGGGGTACTATCCCAAAACCCCAAACCCTAAACCCTAAACACCTAAACCCCAACAACCCCATGCAGGTATTCCAATTTGAAACCTGGAGGGGCCTAAATCTACAGTCATGCGTCTAGAGTCTAGCAGCTGCCTATGCCAGCAGTCACAGGGTTAGCTGGGTCCGAGAAACGAATCTTTGAAGCCCTTCGAAAGAGAGGATGCCTACAAAAGTTCTATGTAACCCTGAAAGCCCAGGACTCCCGGTGAAAGGGCTCTGAATTTGAACGCAGATCAACAAACATCTTCAAACCGTCTTTGATATATGTATATGATCATCTAAGCGTTCTACAGAGGCTTGCGCAACTCTTTTGATGATAGGATCCCCAAAACAAACACTTACTGGTTCTTAGTAGGGAATAAGGGAATATAATCTCTACATAACTTATTCCCTAGTAACCCCCAGTAAGATCATAAATACCAAGCCAAGACGACAATCACAGGGTCGAGGGGGGGAGTCCATGAAGCCATGCAACTACCTACTGGTCCTTAAGGGAAGCGCGGGAGTGAATGTAGCTACCATTCTATGGGTATAGTCCCCTTTAAGTAGATAGAATATGGGTTATCATAATATACCCAAAGCCATATTCTATGGACTATATATCAGTATGGTGAGTATATAGGGATTGTTATAAGCCCCAACTCTCCCTACCAGTAAGACTACCACGCAAAGTTTGAACCATACACCAGCAGGCACTTGAAAAATATACAAAGGGTCTGCAAGGGGATTGCAGATGTGCTCTAGAGGGTTGCTGGGGAATTAGTAAGGGTTGCTGGGATCGGGATTTCAAGGGTTACTTGCTGGTTTTTAGTATAGAAGGATTGAATTGAACAGATATTTGAGTGTTGTATGGGGTTTCTGCAGGGATCCATTCCTCCACTCCTTTGTCACGACCAACAAGTCAAGGGTTTGGGGTTTACATCTTAGCTTTGTTGTTGCCAGCCATGCTGCCCGACCGCACAGCACATCGGCCAGAACAAGCTGTCGCAGCCTCCAGAATTACATTTTGGGGGGTTCTGGTCCGTTAAGAGGGAATGTAGGATACACAGGTTTTAGGGGGCTCAAAAGGTGGGTTGAAGGTCGTTGGGTTAAAGGATCCCTAGTATATACTATATTGGGGCTTATTTCCTCTACCCCATCTTCCTTTACCCCACCTTTTGAACCCTCTGAAGGTTAGGAACGTGCCAGGTTCAGGTTCAGGGACCAAGGTTTTACGGTTTGTAATCGCTTGTTTTTGCTCAGGATCAGGGGCCGTCACATGAGTTCCAGAACGCCCTGTACATCCAGATCACTGTGCAAACAAACAGTTGGCCTGACTGGCCTTATTGTTGCCTGTGCCTATCCTGGTCACAGCTGGACATGAAATGCCCCACAGCAAAAGGACCCAAACAAGGGACTTGCGCTTGGTAATCGCTTGAATTTGCTCAGGATCAGGGGCATTCACCTGAGTTCCACAACGCCCTGTACATCCAGATCACCGCGCAAACAGGCAATTGGCCTGACCGGCATGATCCTCAAAGTGCCTTCGGAGGAGGTGCTGCTTTCCAACCTGTCCGGAAATAGGCCAAAGCAGTGCCTGAAGGCAAAGGCAGCCGACTGCCTGACAATGATTTCAGGCCACCAGCTCGCAATGGCAGCTGGCCCAGCAGCTCAGCTGGGGCTTCTGCTGCCAAATTTTGGCCGAAAGGTGCACAAATCGAAGCACCGGGTTTAGGGTTTTGGGTTGGGAGTTTAGGGTTTAGGGTTGGGGGAAATCCGAGAAAGTCCTGCACCACCCATCACCAGACGCATGTACACACAAAGCCATTCAAAGCTTGCTGTTGTAGGTGGAACTGAAGATCTAGAAAAATGGGAACAATACATGGGATCCAGGTCTGAGGCACACTGCTTTCAGGAGAATCTCAAAGACTTGGGATAGAACAGAAAGAATATGAGCTATAGTCTGAACCCCTAGTATCCCTCTACTAAACCCTATAATACCCCCTATATACTCCCATATAATCCCTCACTAAGAAGTTTAGACTACGGCTCATATAGGAAAATAATGCCCAGCTGCCAATTGGCAGAGTCTACTTACTTGTGGAGGTCTGTACTCCAGATAATCTCGTCCACATTGCAACAGTAAACCCTAAACCCCAATCCCTAAACCCTAAATCCCGAACCCTAAACCCTGAACTCAACGATCCCAGAGAAGGA
This sequence comes from Symbiodinium pilosum, assembly GCA_905231905.1. Lineage (NCBI taxonomy): Eukaryota > Dinophyceae > Suessiales > Symbiodiniaceae > Symbiodinium > Symbiodinium pilosum. Next base: position 56,025 of record CAJNIZ010024014.1, on the reverse strand, counting down.
CGCAACTGTCGCGAACTCACAAACAAATCCATTTGAGGTATAGTCTAAACTCCTAGTATCCCCCTCAGTAACCCCTAAATTCAGGGTTTAAGGTTTATGGTTCAGGGTCTAAACTACTAGCATCCCCTGTACTAACCCCCAAAACAATCCCCTATATAACCTTACCGTGAAGGAGTTTAGACTATACATATCCATTTGATTTAGGATAGGTATGGGCTTCAGGAAAGAAGACCTTGCAAGGGTTGACATTTCTTTTGAACCCGCTGAGCGTTCTGGGTAGACTAGGACTCTGAATTGTGTGGTTCGTGTTTTGTATTGTCTGAGGTGTCCGAAAGCTACAATTGAATTCCACATGCTGAAATGAAGCCGTTTTTGGAACGATTTCTAAGCAGCCGGGTGAGGTCGTCAAGAATTACCCATTTAAGGACTCAAGCTTTGGGCTGCAAAGCCATCAAGCCCATGACATCCTTGAGCGGGGCAGGTTTTTAACTTCAAAATAAGGCTCGGACGCAGTGTTGCCAGACACCACGTGACTGTAGTGGTGCGCATACCTGAACTCAGTGATCCTAATAGGTTCTCCAGAATTTCTCCCGACTCTCCGATTAGGGGCCATGCTCAATATTAGGGGTGGATGGATGTTCAATACTATGGGCAGGTGTGACATGACAAAAACAAATCCCCTAACCCGACAGCTTTCGAGCATCCTTAATGCCCATACCGTTGAACTGAACCCCCCTTCAAAAAGCAACGAACAGATGTATGCTAATATGAGTTCATGCTGGTTTGTTCAAGATCTAAAGCACGGATATTGAGGAGGATTTTAATTCTGAGAGAGCTTCAAAGAGCCGCAAGCTCAACAAGGAGAGTGTACGTTTTGTGCCAGAACTTTAGAGCGACATGGTGGTGTTCAAACTTTGATGTACAATAGCACTTTGCCGTAAAGCTCAAATTGGGAGGGCTCTTAACCTCCCGGAGCCACAGCCCAGGTTCAGGGTGTAGGCTTTTCAGTTTGAGCTTTTTTGGGCGCCAAAAAATATCGGAACTGACCCCGGATGGTTAACCTGTACATGATAATCCTTAAAAACCGAAACCTAAACCCCATCACGCAACCTGAAGTCCAGCTTAGCCCTTGAACCCCCAACACCCATCGTTGAAGCCAAAGACCCAACCCCCCTATAGCCTGAGCGCTCGTGCCCAACTTTCAAGCCTAGTCCCAAATCCCTTATCAACACTGTCGCTACTTGCAACGCTTTGAACACCAGACCCTCGATCCCTGATCCTTTGTGCGTAGCCCTCAACCATGCCGCTACACGCACTAGGTCACTATCCCTAAGCCCCGAAACCCAATACACCACGGCCTTGTTGTGAGCAGGCGTTAGCAGGGCGGAATTTCAGGTAACACCATAGATGGCCAAATCATGGCCTTATCATCTGCCCCAATCTTCTTGAAGCCCCCTAAGCTCAGTTAGTCTTCTAAGGCCCTGCCTTCAATCCAACTCATTGCCTTTACTATTCCAAAAACCAAACGCCCGAAACCCTATGCCCTAAGCCCTAAAACTCCCAAACCCCCAAAGCCTTGATCCATCCCTACTCAAACCTTCATCCTGCATCCGAAGCCTCCGACCCTAAACATGAAAATAACCCTAAGCTCCACGCCCTGCATCCCACACTGAAAGTAGCAGTATAAGCCTAAACCCTAAGCCCTACACCCTAAAGTCTAAACCCCAAGCCCTAAACCCTGAAATCCTAAACCCTAAGCCCCAAGCATCCACATCCCACTCTTCAGGCCAAAAGGCTGAACAAGCTCTGCGAAGTAGCAGCCTTGCCCATAGAAGGCCCGCTCAGAGCCTGGCAATGACTAGGGAATGAAGGGAAGGGTTTATTTTGGGTGTAGGGTTGGGGGTTTAGAGTGTTAGGGCTTTGGAGTTTCAGGGTTTTAGGGTTCAGGGATTTACGGTTTGAGGGCTTAGTGTTAAAAGGCACAGGAAAGAATACAGAACTACTCCTTCGGGTTTCATAGGGCTCACCATCCTGTTTTCCTTGCTGAGGAGAAACACATGTCATTTGTTGGGGCACCCCCACAACACCCAGCTGCAAAGCTCGGGGACAGACCTAACCCCATGAGCATTACTGCAAATGGTAGTTTCCAAAACGGGGGAACCCAATATAAACACCCCAAATGCTTTATAATCCTTATAAAACTCCCCAAAAAGGTACCCCTACTTGTGTGAAGCCCAAAATTTCGCATCTATCCACCTTTGAAGGTGGCAGGGAACCCGCAGGAAGCGACCCTTCATCTTTTAGAATTTTGAGCAAGTAGGGAGATCATTGCCTCAATCTCCTGCGAGAACAAAAACACAACAAACCCAACATGCAATCCTATCTAGATATTTACCATATGAGCTACAGGCAATAGCTCATATATACCCCTTTAAACACCTACATACTCCTAGTATGCATTTTCCATGTTCTTTCCACGTGATTTCCCATTACTGGTAAGAAGGGTCCCTTAACAAGCCTAGTATTGTGCTCATGTGAGCTATAATCTAGAACCTCTAGTATCTCCCTTGATAAGCCCTATACTAATCCCATATTTAACCCTCTCTAAGGAGTTTAGACTATAGTCCATATAGCTTTGTTCAGGGCCCAAGGGTTCCGCCTACAGGGTTTCAAGCGTCTACAAGCCCTACCAGCATAAAGGTTTAGGGTGTAGGTCCCTCCCGACAAAGGACATCAACTGTGCCTGGAATGCCAGAGCAATTTCCCGAAAAGGAACCCCCAATCCAGAGCCCTAGGAGGATCCAGAAAGCAGAACCCCATATGGTGCCCTATACTACTATGTGTAGGTCGGTGCTAACGGGTTAAGAAGCTTACCCTTCTAGTTTTCAAAAAAACTACTCTGTGGGGCCTTCAGGGGGATCTAGTTTCTAGATCCTACCAGGGGGCTGGGAAGCTTCTACACTTCAACGCCACGCCAAGGCCAAATTTTCACTTTGAAGGGCTTCCTGGGATCTGCAGTCAGGGGTCTGGTGTTTCAGGTCTAGGGTTTAGGGTCTTAGGGTTCAGGGTTTAGGGTTAGGTGGACCCCCCACCCAGTAATAGTGACTATAAGGGATAACAAGGATTACATGAAGGTCCTCTTATATTCCTAGCATACCACTATTACAGGGTACGGCTCCTCCTAAGGTTTAGGGTTTAAGGTTTAGGGCTCAAGGCAGGGAATGTGGGAACGGATTGAAAGTGTAGTCCCCTGAGTCCCCTGTATGATGCCTTGCAATCATCACGATCATGCTGGCCCCCATTCCCTACGAAGCACGAGGGAGCCTTTTTGCATTCCTCGTGCTCGAGTACTACCTGCATCACAGCCCCAACGAATTTCTACAACCAATTGTTTGGACCCTGCACAGCTTCCGGCTATCTGTAGGGGACCTTGTAGACAGCAGTCACATAATCTTGTGCAGCTGCCTAGAGACTAAGTTCTACCCCCTCAACAACGAATTTCGAAGCCCAAGTCTTGCTCGCCTTTCTCGACCATGAACCCATCACGATCTTGCACGATCACCTGCTCATCCAAGAAGGCAGTACAGCCAGGGTTCAGGGGTTTTAAGGGTTTAGGGGTTTTCAGGGTTCATAGGTCTTTAGGTTTTTTTTTCAGGTTTAGAGTTTTAGCAGGGCTTAAGGTGCTTTAAGGTTTAGGGTTTCTTTAGGGTTTATGGGCTTTTATGGCTTAGGGCGTCTTTAGGGTTTAGGGGTGTTCAGGACTTAGGGTGTCTTAGGGTTTAGCTTTTTTTGGTTTAAGGGCATAGGGTTTGGTCGTGATGTTTGAGGTTTTGGGGTGTTGAGGGTTTTGTGGATTTCAGGGTTTAAAATTCCTATATTTTAGGGATTTTTGGGGTGAAGCACTCGTTAGGTTTGAGGGTTTGTTGGGGGCCTCGGGGTTTTAGGGGTTCAGGGTATTTAGGTTTTTTTGGGTTTAGGTGTTTTCAGCGTTTATGGGGCTAAAGGGTTTAGGTGACTTTAGGAGTTTTAGGGCTTAGCGTTTTTGGGGGTTTAGGTTTTGCAGGTTTTAGGGAATTTGGGGCCTAAACCTTAAACCCTAAACCCTACTTTAGCAACCCGAGCCCCAAGCCCGTTGAACAAGAATAACGTTTCGGAGCCTTCCATACCATAGTGCCAGAAGGATCATGAGGGGAGAATTCCACCCTAACCTTTCCCCCTACCATTAAACGGCGGCAGATTGCAGAATTTGGAATTCAGGGAAACCCGTATTTTATGTTAGGGGAACGAGTGTGTGCCCTAAACCGTAAACTCAGAACCCTAAACCCTAAGCCCTAAAGCCCACAACCCCAAACCCTAAACCCTACCTACACCCTAAACCCTGAATCCCTAAACCCTAAACCATGAATCCCTAAACCCTAAACCCTGAACCCTGAACCCCAAACCCTGAACCCTAAACCCTGCATCTCGCAAGCCCGACCGTCGGGTCGCAGGTCCGCGTTCCGTGTGCGAGGAGTCGCTCCTGGGCAGAAGACTTGCTGGTTGTGAGTCTACGGTGTGTGGTTTAGGGTGTAGGGGTTTAGCTTTAGGGTTTGCGGTTTAGGGAATGGAAAAGAAAAAAGGCATCACTGTACTATGGGGGATTATGCGGCCGTAGACGGGGGTGTGCCAGCAGGTAATACTATAGGGTTTAGGGTTTAGGGCCGATAAATGGCTATAGGGTTCAGAACCAGATGAGGCTACAAATCCTTTCTGTAAAGTACCACAGAAAGAAAGTACATTGACAGTCTTACAACAAAGGTGGGAACCTTTCTATCCCGACTGAAATACTTGTCAAGAGTCTGAAGGGTGCTTGAAGGTACAGCGGTACCTGTTCCTGGGACCAAAAACCTCCTAGATTAAGTAACAGCTATCGTTCTCCCAGCCCTACACCCTTAACCCTATGCCCTAACCCCGAAGGTCTCCCACAGGCGAATGTTGCAAAGGAGCCATCTTGAAAAGATCTCTACGGGACTTCATAAAGCCAGCCTCTATAAGATGGAAACTCTAAACCTTTAGGCCTCACTCCTGGACTGCTAAACCCCCAAAAAATTACCTCTCACTCCCGAACCTTCAACCTTCAACTTTGGAATTAACTTTCATTCCTGAACCTTCAACCTTTAACTTTTGAATTAGCCCTCATTCCTGAGTCTTCTAGGGCACTCAACCCTGAAACTCCAAGATCTTCACCCTCAAAGCCCAACTCCCTTGTCCTTCCGACGTACGACATAGCACCCTACACCTACATCCCCTAACAGGACTCCTTTAAAGGAGGTCTTTCTGTGTCTTCTTTGTGGGCAGGTTTACATGCGGTTTCAGGGATGTATAGAACCCAATATAACCCTGTGTGTCCCTAGATATCCCCCATATTACCGGTTTAAGGGGCCCCTAATACTTGAAACCCTCAACCCTTAATCAATACAGTATACATACTATCTAAGCCCTAAACCTTCGCACCATACAGTATACATACCAACGAAGCCCTAAAACCTAAACCCTAAACCCGAAATCCTGAACCCTAAGCCCTAAAGCCCTAAAACCGAAACCCCAAACCCTAGACCCTACGCCCTACACCCCAAGCCCTACGCCCTAAACCTCAGGTCCCATGGCTGTCCTGGAGCTCTCGAGTCGCACCGTTGACTGCTGGTTCACTCTCCTGGTTTCAGAGTTGGGGTACCCCGTAGAGGCGCAATGTAGGAGTTATATAAAGGGGTTCCATATTGGGGCTCCCTATAGCAAGGATGACTAAGATCCCACCCTTCAAAGTTAGCCCCAATGTGGAGCCAATATGGCCCCAATGTTGACAGAAGCAGTCTCTCAGGGATCCTTACATGGATACCTAAACCCTAACCACTCTAAACCCTAAGGCCCTAAACACTAAACCCAAAAACCATAACCCTAAGGCCCGAAACCCTAAACCCTAAAGGGTAAGGCCAGCAAGCCTTAATCTTCTGGTTCAGGACTTTGAGCTAACTACTAGTTTCCCAGTAGCCCCTTCATAACAAGGGAACCCTTTTTCCTAATGTTCATTTGTTTTCAGGAGACCCCAAAATAAAAAGGGCAAAAGGATACTACTGGGGGACCTAGATTAAGAGTTTAAGCTCCAGGCTCTAGGGCTTAGAAGTATGCAGTTCCTGGAGCTTGGGATTCAGCCTTGAACTTTAAGACTTAGAATCCAGGGTTGTATGTTTGGCATGGAAAGTTTGCGACAGAGTACTTCAAGTCCAAAGCAGGTTTTGACAAGCCCGCTGTCCCCACAAAAGCAGGCAGACGCAGTTAAGTTCAGATGCATGATGTTGAGAGATTCACAGGCTGAAAGCTAACTCTAAAACTGATTGAGCGCCAGGGTGAGATGTGCTGTTCAGTAGTTGGGCTCTTCTCAAAACTATGGGCCCTTTTTTGGGTCGAGATTATAGTACGGCACCAAATATTTAGGGGTACCAACCCCTAATTCTGGGAACTACCCATGTTCCTGCCGCTTTGTTTCGATGAAAAAGTGGGCGTAGTCATGGCCAGACCCATGGACCCACACTTTAAACAAACCCTTTAAAGGTTATATAGGGGTTAGATAGGGTGTAAACAGGGGATAAGGTTTATAAATGGGTTTAGGGTGTAGGGTTTAGCCCAGTGCAGCACCAAACCTTCCAGCGTGAAATGTAAGAAACATGCACGCTGCAAAACCCCAACACTTGCATAAACATCTAATCGCTGCAGCCCATGTGTCATCACTGTACAGACAGATCGTGCGTCTGCATGAAGTCTGCAGATCATCTTTAAAAAGCACGAGAATATGAGGATTTCCCAAATTAGGGGTACCATTTTGGGGATCCCATAATAAGGACAATAGTATATTGGCGTCCGTATTGGGGTCCCATAATACAGGGAAACTACAGGTTCCCAATGGGGTTTAGGCTTTGAGGGTTTAGGGTGTAAAGTAAGCCCGCAACCTGCACATCTACTCCCCTGAAGCCCAATTAAGCCCCCTTAACCTAGGCAGGCATAGTAGGAAACATTTGTGCTCTCTACATAGGAAGCAGAACATATGAACCATAGTCTAAACTCCTAGTATCCCACTTAGTAACCCCTATAGTAGTCCCGTATATAATCCCCTATATACCCCCCATTCAAGGAGTTTAGACTATGGCTCATATGATGTTATCCGCTTACAGCTTGGGTCTGTCCTACCGTGCTATAAGCCCCGAAACGCAAATGATCTATAGTCTAAACTCCTAACATCCCCCTCAATGAGCCCTATACTACTCCCCCAGATAATCACCTATATAACCCCTTTTTTAAGGAGTTCAGAACCGCCCTACATAACCCCCTTTAAGGAGTTTAGACTATCTAGGTTCCCCAGCAACCCCTTAAAAAGTGGGGTACCCTTTTTCCTAATATTCAGTTTTAATAAGGAGACCCCCAAATGAAAAGGGACAAAGGGTACTACTGGGGTACCTAGCTGTAGCTCAGATGACCCAGACCCCTGGGAGGATCTAGAAAGTAGAACCCCTATATGGTACCCTATACTACTATTGGGTAATTTCTAGGAACCCTTAAGGGGGTTCTACTTTCTAGATCCGCCCAGGGGTTTGGGGAGGTGTTTAGGCGAGCCTTCCAAACGTCCTTGAGCTCGACGTCTGGCCTTGCCTCATCCTAACATGTCCGTTTGGTTTAGGGTTTAGGGTTTAGGGTTTAGGATTTAGGGTTTAGGGTTTAGGGTTTAGGGTTTGGGGTTTAGGGTTTAGGTTGGGTACTGCCCCCTCCAAGTAAGAGTCTATATTAGGGGTCCTATTAAGGGCTATATATACCCATATTGTCATTATTATCCGACTGTTACTGAGGGGGGGCAGTACCCAAGGTTTAGGGTTAGTAGGGAATACGGGGTCATATTATGTAGGGACTATACAGGGGTTAGATTCCCCTAGGGTTTATGCTTAGTAGGGAATGAGGGTCATATTATATCTGGACCATACAGGGATTATGTTCCCTGTATGTGTATCTATCCCTCTCTCTCTCTCTCCCCCTCTTTCTCTCTTTTACTCTTATTCTCTACTAACCACCAGTCAATGTCCGTATATGGGCTTGCATGTTGATGCTACAGCTCCTCCTTGACATCAGTATACTAGAATATTGTATGGGGTTTCCCAAATTGGGGGTACCTTTTTGGGGTCCCTATATGAAGGACTTTAATATTTTTGGGTCTATAGTGGGGTCCCCCTATTTAGGGAAACTCCCCTATTTCCCGGAGGTTCTTTGCGCCATGTAGGATCTGACCTACAGCCCACATTTTATGATTTGGAGGTTTAGGGTTTATGATTTTGGAAGCACTCCGGTTGCGTTGATTCTGGAAACACTCCGCATCCGGCGATTACTATGATTTACGGGTTTTGGGGTTGGGGGTTTAGGGTTCGGACGTTCGATTCATGTTGGTCAGGATGTCGAAGTTGCTGGGGAAGGTTTGAGGTAAGCTCAGGGTGCCGGTTTCCAACTTCAAGGGTCTGATTCAACCCTAAACCCTCCTTCTGGGTCTCCAGAAGTTATGGGGACCCAAAAGGGACCACAATCTGGAGAAGCCCTTCTCCGATATGAGCCACAGTCAGCAATTCCCATATATTCAATGGACATTGAAGGTGGACGTCAGGGAATATGTGAGCTAAACTCCTTAAAGGTGATTATGAAGGGGACTACTATAGGGCTTATTAAGGGGATACTAGCCGTGTAGACTATAGCTCATACGGGCAACTATACTCAACTACAACAGGGACCCCCTAGGCCCACCCTCGACGGTCCCCTGACAACCCTATTGTTGGCAGTAGCTTAGATAGAGACATTGCGCATGTGAGACATAATCTAAACTCCTAGTATCCCCCTTAATAACCCATAATGGGATCCCTACATAAGCCCTATATAACCCCCTTGAAGCAGTTTAGAGTATAGGTCATGTGGTTCCCCATTAGTCAACCGACTCCCTCCCTGGCAATTTGCTCACAACAGTTAACGGAAGTATTTCTTGACTAGGTGGGTACATACGAAAACCCATTTTCCATATGAGCTACAGTCTCACCTCCTAAAAGGGGGGTTATGTAGGGTATTATGAACGGGACTATTATATGGCTTTTCATTATTCAGGAGATACTAGGAGTTTAGACTATAGCTCATATTACTATTTCATAAGTTGAGCTTTTGCCTCTTTATTGCCTCGATACCTGGACCACACAGTCTTTGGTTACGATCTTTACGACTATGGCTCACCTTAGCAACAGCCTGTATGATTTGAATACGGTAGCACCACGGCGCGCCCATGTGTCGCACAGTGCACAATGCTTTTGATGATGATGTTTATGATGATATGATGATGAGGAGGAGGAGGAGCCCCAGGGCCCCAGAACCCTGAATCTCCAGGACCTCCAGCAAAATCCTTACACCCCAGACCTGGAAAACACAATAGTGTGCCAACCACGCAAAAGAATCCCCTGAGCAACCCCTGTAATCTACTTGCCAGAAATCCCATCACTGACAAACATCTAGCAAGGCCCCACCATTCTCACAAAATCTAAGTCTCAGTCCCCTGAACTCCCGGGAGCCCTGAACCCTAAATGACCGAAATAGGTGGTTATCAAAATTATGGTCCCTTTTTGGGGTACCCTAAATATTAGGTGCCGTATTATAATCGGGATCCAAAAAGGGACCTTAATTTTGACAACCACCCAAAGGAACCCCTAAATTCCAAACAGCCCCCCCTAACCCTAAACCCTAAACCCTAAACCCCTAAGCCTCCTCCGCAGCGTCGGAGACTCTCCGGCGTTGTTCGCTGAGCATCTGCCGGCGCTCGAAGTGGAAGGCTTCCCTCAAGGGGTAATTCCTGAGATCGCTGTGTCCTCTCCCAAGCTAATGCGGAATCCCCAAATACTCAGTTGCTGTTAAGGAACTTAATTTAAGTTACTATATTGGGAAAACCCTGTTACTTATTATATATACCCATTATGGTAGCTTAATTCAAGTTCCTTAACAGCAACCCAAAATACCCCTGCAAAGGCTATCAAGTGGTTTCGGCCCCTCTAAAAGGGGCCCACATGCGTCATAGTCTAAACCCCTTAAAGGGGGGTTATATAGGGATTATATAGGGGTTATCAAGGGGGATACTAGGAGTTCAGACTACGGCTCACATGGGTCTTCATGCTTGTGTTGGGGGGGCACTTCCTGAGATGTCTGGATATTTTTTAAAGTCGGGGGCCCCAACAAATCCAGGGATATATACGGATTACAAACGACAGAACTTGTGATCCGTCCATCTATCTATACTTGCTGGGACATGGGTGTATATACTACGTGGCACCTAGGACCCCTCCTAAGGGTTAACCCTTAGGTACCTATAACAGGAGTATAAGGGAATCCCAAAGGGTTAAGGGTCTAAGGTCCAAACCAAATCCCAAGGAGTATAAAGCCTTCTGTCAAGGTGCATTCTTACATGAAGGGACCTTATTGGGAACCCAAAACAGGGAACCCCAAAAAAATAGTAGGAATACAATAGGAATATACCTACCATTCGTGACGCAGCGCTTCGTAGTGCAGGGCGAAAGCAGGATGCAAACCTGGCTTCCCTAGGGCGAGCCACAGCAGGAGTGCGCTACAGCCAGGCGGCGGCTGGCGGCCCCATATACACGGCCGTGGGGGCAGGGACCACAGCTGATCGGTAGATTCCCAAGAGCAGGTGTCTGCATGCCGGATCTGCGAGCCTCCAAGCAGGATTGCTGTCGACAATCTCACGCGCAACTCTGCGGGCACAAATGAGCTATAGTCTAAACTCCTAGTATCCCCCTGCATAACCCCTACAGTAGTCCCATGTATAATCCCCTATATAACCCCCCTTTAAGGAGTTTAGATTACGGCTCAAATATCTCCTTGCAGCTCTGGTGTTCGGTCGCAGCTGCTGATGTGGCCCTGGTGCTCAACACCATGTGAGCCATAGTCTGAACTCCTAGTATCCCCCTTAAATAGCCCTGTAGTAGTCCCCAATATAATCCCCTATATCACCCCTTTAAGGAGTTTAGCCTATAGCTCATATTACCCCAATATATGTACCCTATAATCCCTATATAACCCCAATATTATAGTAGTTTCCATTTTCTTTTCCATTATCCCCTATATAACCCCTATATTACCCCATATTACCCAATCTCATGTGGAACCCTAAACCCTAATCCCTAAACCCTATATAATCCCCTATAGAACCCCCTTTAAGGAGTTTCGACTATAGCTCATGTGGCGGAGCCTCTCGGGCCTTCGACATCCCCGGATTCAGGGTTTGGGGCGTGGGGCAGGTTTAAGATTTCGGGTTTAGGATTGAGTGTCTTGACTGTAAATTCGAATTCACATGTTCAGGGTTTGAGTGCTTGGGATTTGGGCTTGTGATCTAGAGTTTGGGGCTTTAGATGTATGATTGGGCGTCCTTAAATTCTATTGTATTCCTATTATATTCTTGGGGTTCCCTGTTCGGGGTTCCAAATGAAGTCCCTTACTTACAGGACTTATCATGAGCAGATAGTACTCACGTTTTTACAGGGCGTGCACGCAGCAGCCTCCTTTCTCGCCCCCTTTAGTGTTTAGGGGTTTAGGGTTCAGGAGTTTAGGGTTTAGGGTATCACTACATGGTAGTTTCTCTAAGCGTGGGAACTCCAACATACACCCCACAATACTGTGATCCCTAATATGGGGACCACCAAAAAACTATACCTCATTTGGGAAACTCACATATGGGTGCCCCCCCACCAAACTTGCACAAACATGCCGAGGAAACCGTAAAACCCCTAAACCGCTTTGACAAATCCCGTAACAAGTCAGCCACCTTCACGGAATGGAAGAATACGTTTAGAGTCCTTCACGTGCTTTCCCATATGAACTATAGTCTAAACTCCTAGTATCGATCTTCGGTGCGGCTTACCGAATCCAGGATCTCTGCGGGCGTCAGAGCTTTCTTATTTTCATTGCAGGCGCCCTGGGCCCCTAAACCCTAAGGCCCTATGGATGCCCCATGTTACTCTCTGAGTTGCACGCACGGTATCAAGTTGCCTTTTGGCAGGCGAACATAAAGACTCACCCGAAACTCTAAATACGAGTAAGAGGTGCCGGTCAGTGCTCGCTTCCAGCTGTTATAAACCACCCCCCCCTCTCTCTCTCATTTAGCTGGTATTTCCTTATTTTGGCTTCTATCAGAATAATGCATGATAGTAGGGGATATTTTTCAATTGGGGGTTGGCGGAGTTTGATGATATGGGAGGGGACCGTTGCAACTGAGCATCTGGACTCGCTGGATTGCCACCACCGCCCACTCCTGTCACAAGCGTGGAATTTCAAGCATCTGGGGTGAAGGGTTTGAATGCTGCCGTCAGCTGGCGGAGATCACTGGAATCTCCAGGTAAGGTGTAGGTACACCCTGAACCCCAAACCCTGCCTGGGCCTACGTGCCGAGAGGCCTCTTTGCACGTCATGCAAAATATTTGGTATGCGCATCGCAGCCGTGAAGCCCTAAACCCTAAACCCTAAATAGGGCCTCGGATCTTGGATTTTTCTGGGCTTACTTAGTTGTCTGCAGCCCTTGGCGGAGACATCAACTGAGGAGCCCGCAGTTTCGGAAGCCTGGCTGAGTTTTACTCAAGACACAAAGAGCTGCAATTGTGCCAGCTGGTCATTCAAACGAAGAAGACTCTGACTACTACCATGCATCGGCAGTGCTTCTCTAAACGTGTGCACCATGCCTGAAGCGTTCGGAAGGTCAAATCTACTTGGCGGTGCAGGTTTATTCTAACACATCACGTTTGTATTTTCGCTGACAACCAAATAAGAACTTCTTTTCAGTCCCCTAATACAATTTAGTGGGTGATAAATTCAGTTGCAAATCGGTATAAGTACCCTGCATCCAAGACTAGGTCTATGTAAAGATTGGATTCAAGGTTTTTCGGGGTTCAGGCTCTAAAGGCCAATTTGTTCATGAAGGTGCATGTATAATGAAAGTAACTATTGCTATAACGCAACTTGCGGGAATTATAAGGTAGTTTCCCAAAATAGGGGGACCCCAATATAGATCATCATATACTCTATTCCTTATTATGGGGCCCTCCAAAGCGGTACCCCTAATTTTGGGAAACCCCCATAACTCCTTTTACAACTCTGCATGAACCATCCAGCAGGGGCTCTCCGGATTGGGCTCCTGCGGATTAAACCCCCCCGAAATTGGGTTTAGGGTTTGGGGTTTAGGGTCGAGGGTTTAGGGTTTTAGGTTCAGGGTTTAAGATTTAGGGTCCGAGCCATAATAAAATCCTCTGGGTTCTCCACCCCCTATGAAAACAATTGCAAATCCTAAGCCGTAAAAGCTGAAGACCTTGAAATTTTGAACCATGCCCTTGAAAACCCACCAACAGCACACTTTTCAAGCCTGTGGGCAAATTCATAAGTGCAAGCTCGGATCCCAAATGACTAAGCCTACAATGGGTTTCCTAACTTGATAGTCTAAGTCCTGCATCACTCTAAATACCCCGAACCTGGGGTCTTGCGGGATTTTAATATCATAAAGTCAGGCAACGTTTCTCATATGAGCTATAGTCTAAACTCCTAGTATCCCCCTTAATATCCCCGATAGTAGTCCCCTATATTACCCCCTATATATCCCCCCTTTAAGGAGTTTAGGCTATGGGTCATATCAACAGTAGCCTACTTAGGGCTTTGGATGTGAGGTTGGGGCTGCGCTGTCTCCTGCGCATCCAAGCCACCATCGCGGAAGAATGTGTCGTGCACCAACGTGGCCTGCGATTCTTCAACAAAGGGCTTCTCTAAACAGGGGTCGTTTGAAGTGTGTCAGGGATGTGTTGGCGTTTGAATTCAGATTTAAGAGGTTCCCATTCAGGAGTGAGGTCTCCGTCAGTAGACTATTCTGAGTAACTCCCAAAGAACTGGCAGCTCAACAACACATTGTTAATTTCTTGTGCCACCGGAGTCACAGAAATGCTGGTATTCGTCAGACTCGTAGTGCTGCAGGATTCCATCGGCAGGATGTCTTCTCCAGTTAACTGTTCTCAGATGTACTAGGCTGTTTTCTTAATCCTTTGAGCATGCAGAAGTAGGCCCACAAGCATTCTCTGCTTTAGGCCGCGTTACGGGATACTTGCTTTGGTCTACAAGTGTTAGAAAATCGCACCATCGCTTGGCTCGAAAGGATCACATAAACATATGAGCCATCGTCTAAACTCCTAGTATCCCCCTAAATATTCCCCTATATAATCCCCTATATAACCCCCTTTAAGGAGTTAAGACTACAGCTCATATTACCCCAATATGTACCCTATAATCCCTATATAACCCCAATATTATAGTAGTTTCCATTTTCTTTTCCATTATCCCTATATAACCCCTATATTACCCCATATTGCCGGAGTTTAGACTACAGCTCATATGGCCAGGGACCATCTAAGCTTGATGGAAGATCCTTCTGTGTGTCTCCCTTTTTGGGGCTCCTGTAGTCCAGTTCAACGTTTAAGGGGCCAAGGTTTCGGTTTTAGAGTCGGGTTTAGGGTTTAGAGTCTGCAGGGAGATTGCTTCTGATGCACCAGGCTGTTTTATCTGGAGGTACCTGGTCGGCAGGTTTGTCAGGCTTGTAATGGTACCCGGTTCAGGAGGGAATCCAGGTGTCACTTGCAAGTAACACTGCCCACGTACGGCAACGGAAGCTAGACAACATCACCTTTGTTACTTGGCGCACATGTGTTATGACAACGATGCAATCTGAAACCCCAAGGCTCTTTTATGTGCTGCTCTCTTCGTAGCGATGTAAGCCTAACAGGCCTGGCCCAACGTGGCATTCAAAGGACTAAGCACGTGACGGGATGTTTGCCGAATGCCAAGTGTTCCCTGAGGCTTTGTTGGTGCCTAGAGCCTACACTCAAACTCTGCAAGCCCAACTCAGCAAAATTTCTTAGCTGTGAGACCCAGATGTTTGCAATCAATAGCCCGCTTCAAACTGGTACGGAATATGCTTGTACTCACACTGTATGCGCCTTTTTAATGTACTGCCATGCAAGCCACTATATCCTGACCTTCCTGCAGTATCAATACGTGAAGAGATGCAAGGCAGTTGTAAGAAGGGTGCTTATCAAAATTCAGGTGCGCCTATGCCTCTCAAAAAAGCAAGATCCACGTGAGGGCGGCTACCCGAAATGGCACACCATGGACCACAAACTCAATGGAATAACCCCTTGCTCAGCTCAAGATGCCTACACCGCTTTCATTCTCAGAACTTGGGGTGCCCTAAGCCCTGATCTACCTGGTGCTTAGCAGGGAATAGCGGAATATACCCTACTGCTTCACAGGGCATGCTTTGAACTCTGAACCCCGAGTGTGTTGCCACCACATCACAGGCCCTGTGGTCGCCTTCTGCTCCGCCCTACCTCAGCGCATCCTGAATTTCACCACTTTACGGTCATTAGCACATCAATGTCCCATAAGTTTCCCTAAGTAGCGAAAAACCTCTGACCCCAAACGGTTTGGCGTTCATCAAACATACAACACCAAGCCTTAAACCCTAAACCCCTTGACTCCAAGCCTGACACCCTAAACCCCTTAACTCCAAGCCTTAAACTCTAAACACCTTAACTCCAAGCCCTAAACCCTAAACCCTTGAACCCTAAACCCTCTAAATCGTCTAATTAACTCCAAGCCTTGAACCCTAAACCTGACCTCACCTCACCTCGGTGTGCTGCGCGGGGACATCTGCCAGTAAGACCTTGTTCAATGTTGGGTTTATGGTTTAAGGCTTAGGGCTTGAGTTTAGGGTGGGTTTACGGTTTAAGGTTAGATGTGGTTCCTTTCCGGGTAAACTTGCAACAAGGACATTCTTTGTGGGCTTGAAGTCTACCAAGAGCGATGATGAAACTTCGAGGCTTGCAGTTTAGGTGATATGCTCCCCAAACTAACGTGGAACTTCATGTAGCTATGTCTACACTCCTAGTATCCCCTTGATAACCCCCCTAATACTCCCCTATATAAATCTCTTTAAGGAGTTTAGACCCCTAAACCCTAGTCACCTACAGAATCCCCTGTCAGGAGTTTGCCGAAGACCGCAGCCCTTCTTATGGGCCCTTTTGGGTTCCCTGCTATTTTGAGCGAGGGTGCGAAGAATTGGTGGTTGAACCTCAAGCTCTCTTACAACATTTAGCCTTGTTGGAGCTTGAGAAGCTTTGAGCGGGTACTATACGGGTGGTTGTCAAAATTATGGTCCCTTTTTGGGTACCGTAGGTACCGTAAATATTAGGTACCGCTGTACTACAACAGGGATCCAAAACGGGACCATAATTTTGACAACCACCCATAATCATGTCGCTGATTGGTGGGCTTGTTTTGATCTGGGCTAGCGTTGTAGCTTAGAACGTTAAATGCGCAGTATGCCCGAGTATCTCAATCCGACCCCGATCCCCAAATCCGGCACTCAAAGCACTTTGCCATTTGGATTCTTGCATATGCCCCACCCGGTAGCAGTCATGTATGAGATCCTGATCAAGGATACGATGCGATGGATGCAGGATTTTTTCATTAGGCTGCAATTCCTAAGATATATGCAGACAAGGTGGTGCAAGAAGTCAGTCTGTCTAAAAGGGGACAGAGCCAAACAACCCCAAAACCCCAAAACCACCACTGAGCCCTACACCTCATCTCCCAAGCCCAAAGCCACGAAGCCTAAGCCCTAAACCATGAGCCCGAGATGGCGCTGAATGACCTAAGCTCATATTATACCACAAAATACCACAATGTACTACAACACATACTATAACATACTATACTACCTGCATCACACCAATTCCTTAGGGTTATACCAAAAAATAGAAATACTTCCTAAGAAGACTACAGAACCTAGTATCTAAGCTATCCCAACAAGCCTCGCCGTCTTGGTGGAGCCAAGTGGGCTCTGCAAGTCCGCGGGCGGCCTGAATGGTTTTAGGTTGGGTACTGCCCCCACCCAGTAGCAGTCCATACTAGGGGTCATATTAAGGGCTATATATAACCATATTATAAATATTATCCAACTGTTACTGAGTGGGGGCAGTACCCAAGTTTTAGGGTCTTTAGGGTTCATGGTGTTGGGGGTTTAGGGTTTAGGGAGTTCTTCAGGTGGGGACGTACCAGGCGGGTGCCCTGACATAAGGCTGACATGTGAGTTATACTCTAACCTCCTAGTATCCCCCTGAATAATATGAGCCCTATAATACGCCCCTGTATAATCCACTATACAAACCCCTTGAAGGAGCTTAGACTATAGATAATGCGGCGGATAGGTGTCCTGAAAGCTTGTGTAAGGCTTATAGGGGAGGAATGGAGGACGACAATCACAAGCTTCCCCAAGAAGCCTAAAAGCCCTAAACTCTAAACCTACAAAGTGTATTCCTCAGGAGGACCCCCCACCCTATAATAGTGGTATAATAGGAATATATAAGAGGACCCCAATATAATCCCTATTATCTCCTATAGTCACTATTACTGGGTGGGGGGTCCACCTAATGTATTGCATTACCCTGAACCTAAACGCCATAAAATATATGCCTGTATGCCCAATGCTGAAGCACAAGCTGTTTAGGGCCCTCCTTGCGCCTCGTCGAGGGTTTTCCGCCGAACCCGACGAGTGGATTCACTCGCGTGGGTTACCTGCCGCTTGGAAGTTCATGGGTGATCATGAGAAGGCATGACTCCCTAGACCCCAAAAGGATCAATAAAATGGAGCCCCGCCCCGCCCCGCCCTTGACCCCCCAAAAAAGCAACCTCTAATTACATTGGGGAATCAGGGGATTATTGGGAGGCTCCATTTTCGGGATCCTTCAAAGGGTCTGAGTCTACTTCTATACTTTCGCCTCAACCTCCAGGCATCAAAAAGGGTTTGGGTGTGGGATTGAATGGTTACCCTACCAGACTTACGCTACCTATAGGAGCTTTAATCTAAACTCCCAGTATCCCCCTTAGTAGTTTTTATAAAGCTCCCCTATATACACCTTTTTCTAAGGAGTTTAGACTATAGATCATATAGAGCGTTTTATCTTTGACTACAAGCCGGAAATCCCAGATTCTGAGGTATTTAGAACCCTTACACAAGCCACCACAAGGCATGCTGAGTGTATTCTGGGCTGTTGTTAAGGAACTTACATTAAAGCACTTCAATACATAAACCTCATTATTTACTATATGCCCATAACCTGGTAACTTAACTTCAGTCCTTTAAACCAGTCTTCCTGAGAATGGGCTGCAAGTGCTCCCCTTCACCATGTAAATCCTTCCTTCGGATGAGTCTCCTCAGAGGGTCGAGGGACTTAGTAAGTCGGTTAATAATGGGGGTACCCGGGGGTATTATATGGCTCATTGGACTTATAAGTATACTGACCAAGTACCCAAGAGCCTCCGGGGTTTAAGGTTTCCGAAGCAGAAAGCCTATGCGCCTCATATCCTCTGCAGCTAATACTTGCAAACCATCTGCCCTTGACCCTGAAGCCTAGGGATCCCCCTGAAGTAGATACACTATGGAATTGCCCAACATCATAACAAGACCCCCTATACCGCATGTTCTATCTACTTCAGGGGGAATATACCCTAAACCCTGAGAAGGACTATAACTATGACTTCTGATGTTAGGGGGTCTCTGTCTTGCCAGACTACGTATGAGGGTTTACCAAATCAAGGGTTCTTATCGCGGGGGTCATTCTAATAAGGATTCGAGGTAGATATCAGTGTCTCCTTATTTCGGGAAACTACCATATGAGCTCTAGTCCAAACTTCTAGTATCCCCCTAAATAAGCCCTATAATTCCCCTCTATAATTCCCGACATAGCCTTTTTCAGGAGTTTAGACTACAGCTCATATATACTGCCCTTAGAAGCTTGAGATTGCATGGTACTTCAGTCGTGCTTAAGGAGGAGCAAGGGATGTACACGGGACTCATACAAGGATCCACTGGCCCACACTCTCTCTCCTAAGTGCCAGTCGGGACTCCAAGTCAAACTTCGCAGGGGCCAAAACTTAAATCTACTGACACGTCTGCCTCTTTGCACCATCAGCGCTGCAACCTTTCGACACCACTGAAATTACATTCTCTAAGATGCCCTGAACCCTGAATCCTGAAGGCCTGCACATCACTAGAGAAATTCCCAAAATTGGGCTCTCATTTTGGTACCACTGAATATTGGGTGCCGTAATACAATCTATAACCAAAAGCGGCCTATTTTTTTGAGAACAACCCAGACTAGCCCGCCATAGTCTGCCAGGGCAGCCAAAACGAAAGTACGAGGAATCGATCGAATTGCAGGGTAGAAGCCTGCAGTTTCACTGTCCCCATGTTTTGGAGTACCTCATACTCATATTAAGATGTGGTAAGTGTAACCATAGCTCATGAAACCCAGCCTCTTCCATTTTGGCAAGGTCCACAGCGACCTGAGATTGGGATGCAAATCTGATTGGAGAGTCCTACATCACATGGGCATCTCTCAACATGATCGCTGAAGGTGGATACCTTCACGGCGGCGTATACTTGACGTTTGAAGCAGTATTCTCCCCGCTGATGTAGTTGCAGAAAACTGAAAGAAGCTCTCCTGGCGGTATCAGAACCCTTCAAGTTTCCAAACCCAAGCCCTAAAACTAAAGCCCCAAACCCTTGGCAGGCTCTCGAAAACAATGCTGGTTGGTGGTTTGAGGGCGTTGCAATATTGGTGGGTTGAGGGCGTTCCAAGGCCGATCTTGAGGTTGATTATTCAGCTACCCAGACCTCTGGGAGGATCTAAAAAAATAGATCCCCTATATAGACCCATAATAACCCCTATAAAATCCTTTCATAATTTCCTATATGGTTTTAAGGGGTGTAGTTTTAGATTCCTTGGGAGTTCTGCGTAGTTAGGAGGCTTAGTTTGCAGCTGACTTTTCGGGTTTGGACTTTAGGGTCTAACATTTAGGGTTTCGGTTTAGGGTTTAGGTTGAGAGTTTAGGGTTTGGAGCCTAGGGTTTGGAGTGTGCGGGCCTAAACCCCAAAGTGGGGATTAAAACAGTGTTGGCGTATTTACCCCAGCGCTTAGCAAGACTTCGAAGTAAGACCCATAATTATAAACAGGGGGGGCTTCACTTACAAGGGTTCGTAAAAGGATGAGAAGCAGCATGCCGTAGACCATAAACTCCAAACGGAATCGCTGCATCCTTCTCTGGAGGCTTTCAGATGGGATGAATTGCCATTACAAAGGAAGACTTGAAAGAAACCCTACATCATCTCAACCCTACTAAACCCTTAACCCCATAAACCCTATAAACCCTAAGCCCGTCTGTACTCTGTGCAGCTGTTCCTAACATGAGAAAAAGCGATCCCAAAGCAGCTTCAGGGCTTTGGTACGACAAGGCCGGGCAGAGCAAAACCCTGAACCCGAATGTAGACCCCTGATTAATCAATCCCTCTCTTTGATAGTCTGTTAGTATATATTCTGGTACATTATGGTGTATTATGGTGTATTATGGTAAATCATGGCATGTTATGGTATATTATAATGTAGTATAATGTATTATAAGGTAATGTAGATCCCTGATTATGAAACCTCCTCCCCTTAATAGGGATTACAACGGGGAATAGTAATATATTGGGGTTATATAGGGGCTATGTAGGGGTTATATGGGGAGAATGGGGTTGTAATAGGGATCCTAATAGTAAGGCCTTTTGAAGAGAGGGGGTTGATTAATTAGGGGTCTACATTAAGCTGGGTTGGCCCCTAAAACCATTTGAAAAAAATTAGTATATAGGGTCCCTTATTAAAGCCATTAGGGAAAATATTAAACCCTAAACCCTAAACCCAGGGGCATACCCAGTAAGTCAATCCCTCAACTTTGTGTCGAGGTGCCCAGGAGCTGAGTTCCACCGGGCTCGTGCCGGGGTCGTCCTGACGCTTCGCATAGGCCTGGTCTTGCCCTAGGGCTCCAGTTACCTAAATAATGGGTTCCAGGTTCTATATTAATACATAATGGGTCCTAGGTTCTACATAAATAATGGGTTCTAGGTTCTATATAAATAATGGGTTCTAGGTTCTATAAAAATAATGGGTTCTAGGTTCTATATACCCTATAGTTACATAGCCCAGTAACTACTCTTTAGGTAACTGGGAGCCCTAGGCTTGCTTCAGATGGCTCAATGGTTTTGATGTACCTTAGGCTTTAGTGTTTAGGTTTTAGGGTTAAGGGTCTAGGGGTTAAGGGCATATATACGGGATGTGCAAGGATAATGGAAAAGAACATGGAAACTACTGTTTTGGGTTTTGGGCAGTGCCAGAGACTCAAAGTATCTACGGGGATGATCGGAGGATTATTGGGGCTTTCAGTCTGGGATTTCGGATCTAGGGTTCAACGTTTGAGGTTTGAGGTTTAGCCTGCCCGCTTGTGGGAGCCAAACTGTCCCAGTACAGTATCTTGATCATTCCGTGAGCGAAACAGGAGGGAGTCATGACTTGTCCACTATGAGCCATATGTAACCCCGAGTTGCCTATTTCACCTATTGACCAAATTTCACTAACCCTCGAAGCAGGAAAAGGGTTTTAGGGATTGCAGGGCGCTAAAATGTATCGATGTCGGGTCGATGTCCTGGGTGTCGTGGGAAAACCAGGCCTAACCATGTTTACCGACCTATATACTAAATTCCACTAACACTCGAAGCAGGAAAAGGTTCTTAGGGATTGCAGGGCTCTAAAATGTATCGATGTCGGGTCGATGTCCTGGGTGTCGTGGAAAACCTGGCCTAACCATGTTTACCGACCTATATGGGAGTTTCTCACAACATGGGGTACCCTGAGGGGCCTTGTAGATGTTTCGAGATTGTATAAGGATCATAGGGGCCCCCTTTGGGGCTTGTTTACGAGTAGTCTTGAGAAGCTCCCGTGCTTCAAGTTTCCTGCTTGACTCGACCTTTTAGTTCTGAAAAGGACGAGATGTGTAAGCTTCTAAAAAAGGGGAGCCCTGTAAGCCCCCAGGCATACGTAGGGATCACAAGGAGATTATGCGGGGTCCCTGTTAGGGATTTTATACAGAGATTTATTTGGTACTTTCCCAAAATAAGGGGACCCCAATATAGACCCCAAAATACTATAATCCTTAATATTGGGACCCCTAAAAAGGTACCTCTGATTTTGGGAAACCCCCATTTTAATCATGGTCCCAAGAGCCCGTAGGTGCAGTCATTCAGCTTTTACATGTGAGACATAATGGAATTTACAGGTCAATCCCCCACCCAGTAATGGGTACCACAAGGGACTATTGTAGGTATATTAAGGCCCTATTAACTCCACATGAGCTATAGTCTAAACCTCTAGTATCCCCCTTAATTACCCCTATCATTCTCCCCTACATAATCCCCTATATAACCCCAACAGTTCAGACTACAGCTCACCTGAGTAGCGTTTTTTTGGTGGTTGAAGCTTGTAAGATTATATTCCTTATTATGAAATACTGTACCCCAAAAGGAGGATATAATCTTACTCTATATTGGGTACCATAGTACCCCCCAATAAAATACTACACACATGTGAGCCATAATGGAATCTACAGGACCCCCCTATTTTCCTTCAAAAGACGAAGCAGCTCAGATGCTCCAGGCAGGAAAGGCTCCCCCAGGCAAGAACCCACCCCTAAACTCCTAAACTCCTCAACCCCTAAACTCCTAAACCCCTAAACCCTGAACCCCTAAACCCTGAACCCCTAAACCCTGAACCCCTAAACCCTGAACCTCTAAACCCCTGAACCCCTAAACCCTGAACCCCTAAACCCTAAACCTTCACCCTAAACCCTAAACTGCCGCATCTTGCGTCCCTGGCACCTTCTCCAACTTGAGGGCAATCTTCGCGTCGTAGGGCACGTAGGTGCCATCTGCTCCCTGGTTTTGTTGAACGTTCTGGGATCTCAGATGGTTTCAGGGTTCGAGGTGATGGAAGTAGGATAGCCTCATTTACAACCAAACTAAATGTTGACCACGAATTGACATGTCAAGTAATGGGTTCAAAAACGATCTACACAGAGAAGATCATCACATGAAGGGTAGTGACGTTCCTGCGGCACAAGATCCCAGAAGGACGCGATGGCTTGTGGGGTCTCACGGCATGGTCATGGTCAGAGTCCAGCGGGAGGAGCCCATGCGCACAGCAATGTGAGCACATGACGGTGCACCCCCATCAAGTTGTGATGGTGTGAGAACCAGGAAGCCGTAAACTAGAACACCCATTGCGAAGCAGTACGCCATCTGAGCTATAGTCTACACTCCGAGTATCCCCGTTAATAACCCCTACAATACTGCCTGCCCTGTATAATCCCCTACATAACCGCTGGACTGTAGGTCATCTGAAGGGAATCAACATTCTTGCATGAATGGCGGCCAAGTTGATCTAAGCCCCTCAGGCATATAGCAGCTTTCAACAAGAACCCGAACGACCCTGCGAACTGGTGCATATCACTGGAACCTGTTTCACCGCAACTATTACAATCGTAGTCAAACACTCAGATTGGGCTATGCCTAAGGGCCGAGGATTGAGGGGCTCCTTCACCGCCAGAAGACTACATGGCACTTAGGACCCCCATTAAGGGTTAACCCTTAATTACCTATAATAGGAATATAAGAGAATCCCAAGGGTTAAGGGTCTAAGGCCCAAGCTAAGTCCCAAGGAGAAGAAAAAGCCACATTTCCGAAACGCGCACACCGCCAATGGCGGCCTGCCACTCCCACTTTGGCACGAACTGCGCAATGTGCTCAAAGGTGGCATCCGGTGCCTCAGGTCGCGCCATCCGAAAACCCAAGATCCCAGGCAAGACTTTCAGATGCTTGTTGCCAGGGCTGTTCAGGAACTTACATTCAGTTTCCATACACTGGGTATATAGCAATTAATGGGGCTTCCTCATTGTAGCAACTTGATTTAAGCTCCTTAGCAGCAACCCCAATTTGCAGCAGCGTGATCGAGTAGACATCAAGGCATGAGGAAGACCCCCCCCACCCTGTAATAGTGGTATACCTAGGATTATAAGAGGGCCCTAATATAATCTTTGTTACCCCTTATAGTCACCCTAAACCCTCAACCACCATAGGGGGTCCACCGAAAGGATGCAGCCTTGGCGATTGAGACGTGCTTCTGTCCTTGTTGCTCAAAATCTGCCCTCAAAAATGGTAGTTTCCCAAAATAAGGGGACTCCAAAATTAGATCCCAAACTATTTTAGCCCCTATGCCGGGGACCCCCTAAACCCTGAACCCTAATTTGAATATGTGCTGATGACTTGGGTTGCAAGTTTTAGCCTAAACCCCTAAACCCTAAACCCCTAAACTCCTAACCCCTAAACTCTAAACCCGTAAACTCCTAACGCCTAAACCTCTGAACACCTAAACCCTAAACCCTAAACCCTAAACCTTGCTTTGGCTTCTAGAGTTGGGACTTGGACTTTTGACTCGCAAAAACCATAGGAGCCATGGTCTAAACTCCTAGTATCCCCTTCAAAATCCCCTATAGGAATTCCCTAATAAAATCCCCTATATGGCACCCTTGAAGGAGTTTGGATCCTAAACCCTATACAATCCCAATATAACCCAAAACAGTATATAGTCCCCTATACAACCCCTTTTAGAGTTCAGACTATAGCTCATAGGAATGCTACAACACAGAAAGTCGGTGCGCCTCAGTGGCGCAAAGGGCTGAACCCTCTCGTTTCAGAGCTGCGGATACAATTGTTTTAATCGAAGTCAACAGGGCCTATGTGGGTATTTCCCAAATTTAGGGTTCCATTTTGGTACTCTGAAATATTAGGTGCCGCAATATAATTCATAACCGAAAGGGGCCCATGATTTTCAGAGAGGCTTGACCCCATGCCTCTCCCGTTCCACGACTGTCCTCGTCGTCCACCGGGAGACCGACAGAAGGGAAGACATGTACATTTCCTTAAAAAGCCATTCTGAAATGCTAGGATCGTTCCACCAAAGAACATCACGTATTTTGTGATTTAGATCTTCGCGTTGAAGGACTGTGGGTATGAAACTCGATGCTTATTCAAAGTCTCTGCGGGAGGACATCTCATATACACTCACCCATATGTATGCGCTCCCCAAAACCAAGAGAAAGCTTGATATAGCATACCTTGCAGATTCTCCTCTGACAATTTACACCAGCAATGCATTTTCTGCCCAGGGGTAGGTATAGCCATCATAAGCTACGGTCAATATCTCCTACACCCCTTAGTGAGGCTGATCTTGACAATAGCTCAGCGTGAGCATCTGACGTGAGATTGTTTTCAAGCGATCCACAAGACTGAGCAAATCTTCCATGACCCTACACCCCAAACCCTAAACCCTAAAACCCTAAAACCCTAAACCCTAAGCCCTAAGCCTCTTTCTCCACATCGTGCCCCTTGGCGTTCGCAGGCAGCAGGCTCGTGATGCCGCCCATGGCGCCGCTTTTTAATTCAAGGCTGCAGGATTGGGAGTTCCCGTTGAGGTCTATTAGGGTTTAGGACTTCAAGAGTAGTACTTATACTCCATTCCAAATAATGTGTCGTGCTCGACGGTTGCGCTCGGCATGCGGCTACTTCTAAGTTTAAGGTTAGAAGGCTATAGGTTTAGAGTTCAGGGTGTGGGCGAACAGCTGAAGGTGCAGGAGTTTGCATCTTTTGAATTGGTAAAATGTCTCGAGTCTCGAGTAACTCAGGCTTCAGGCCTTCGACCCTGTGGGGGCGGAGGGTTGCATTCATGAACCCCTCGGAGCTTGTGGGCTTCGGCTTTGAGATTCATAACTTCGTGACGTACTTGTGAAACTCAAGGCCCTGTGGACCCGGAACCCACAACACTAAACCCTAAACCCTAAACCCTATCACAATCCTAAACCCTAACCCTTAAAATACCCACAACCCTAAACATCATCCGCTGCAACAGTCCAAACCCCTCTACCTAAGCCCAGCAACTTCCTAGACCCCTGAAAGTAGATCCCTTAAGGGTTCCTAGAATTGCCCAATAATAGTTTAGGGTTCCAATATTGGGGTTCAACTTTCTAGATCCTCCCAGGGGTCTGGGTCCAGGCGGGCCCTGCTTTGAAATCATGGCGTTCAGGTTTCGGGGCTTAGGGTCAGTGGACCCAAGGTAGTGTGGTTCAAATGCTCCTTGTGATCGCATTTCTAAAGCCCTAAATCCTAAACCGTAAAACCCTAAACCCAAAACCCTGAACCCTAAATCCCAATCTCTCAACCCCAAACCCTAAACCCTAAATCCATGGCTCAATCCTCCATCGCGAGCCCGACGGCGGCAGCTGTACCAACATGGGGTTTACTTGAAGCTTTAGGGTTTAGGGTTTAGGGTTGAGAACCCTTACTATTATTGCTAGTTACTGTGAATACTGGTACTATGATTATTGCTTTTACTATCATTATCAGGGACCCTTACTGTTATTACGAATTACTGTTAATACTGGTACTATGATTGTTGCTAATCCTATCATTATCAGGAATTATTACTATCACTACTAGTATTACTACTACTCTACTAATCCCTATATCTCAAAGCTACTCACTATGCCATATATGACTGGCGGTACGTTTCTCTCTGCAGGGATAATGAGCAATCTGTCGGCATAAGATGCAGAGTTGAAGGATGTGGGAGGTTGAAGGTCCAATGGGAACACACATCTACGTGGCACTTAGGACCCCTACTAAGGGTTAACGCTTCGACATCTATACTACGAGTATAAGGGAATCCCAAAGGGTTACGGGTCTAAGGTCCAAGCTAAGTCCCAAGGAGATATCTAAGGACTTGTGTGTACTAATCCTGGGACATCCGTCATGCAGAGTTTTTTGGGCTTCAAGGCTATCAGAGGATAACGTCGCTACGGCCAATAAGCTCTGATGGCGGGCTCTAAACCCTAAACCATAATCCCTCTAAACCTGAAGCCCTAAGCCCTAATTCCCCTAAACCCCAAACCCTCTAATCCCGAAACCATAAACCCTAA
>CAJNIZ010024014.1:647-23072 GCA_905231905.1 Symbiodinium pilosum | reverse complement strand
TTAGACTATAGCTCATGTCTGAAACAAGCACTGTCACAGCCGCGGAGCCATCATTTACCCAGATCCCGTAACACCCTTGGGCATACAATAAGAATACCAGTTGGGTTGGGCCCCCACCCACTAATAGTGGTATATTAGGAATATATAAGGACCTAATATAATTACCATTACCTTTTGGGGTCACCATTAGTGGGTGGGGGCCCAACCTAAAATACCAGTTTGTAGTTTTGGGGACTATACTACAAGAAAGACTAAGTAATAATTCCCAAAGGATAGGAGGATCCCGGTAGGGAAGGGAGGCAGCCACTTACTGTGCGCCGCATAGCTGCCATGATCTGCTCTCACGACGTGAGTGCTTCAACAGAAGCCGCCCATACCTGTGGTGCATGCTGTTGACTTTGCAAATGCAGGCGTGACAGAAGCAAGATGGCAACAGTTGAGAGGAACGTCACCTACTTGATCCTCACTGTAGCAGAAGCCTTGATCGACTGCTTTTTGGGTACATGGGCCTTTTTTCAAAAAACTCCCTGATCCCTCATAAAGACACCCGGTTTCAAGAAATCTTCTCAATCCAAAGTCATCAAGGTCACTTCCATGGGCGGGTATCACTCCCGTGCGTTAGCGGGTACTGAAATAATAGTAAAGTACACAGAGCAATGAACCAAAAAAGATATACTCATCTTCTCTCTACTATCATGATCCAGGGATGATTCAGCGAAGCCCTGAACCCCAAACCAGGTATCGCTGTATCATATTGAATTTTGATGTGTCTGAATTTGCAGCCTTCAATTCTTGCACTTTGTTCATTCACTGCACTCACCTATGAACTCATTTCCGTGGAGTTCGCTTCGCCCATTATCCAAAACATGAAAGGTGAAAACAATGCAAGCAAGTGATCTTAATACGCTAAAGGGGGAAAGGACGTGAATGAAGAAGGGTTGGTGTTTTCAAAATCGGGGGGCCGCAATCGGGGGGGCCGCAATCTATACCTTAAAATACGTTAATCCCTCAAATGGGGGCCCAAAAGGGCCCCTACTCTTCGGCAACTCCCTTATTTTTGCATCACAAAAACTGCGCGCCCAAGACTCTCACTCTGGCATTTCCGAGGTCCTATGTTGACTCTTAGACTATGGATCCTTTTTTAAATGAGAGAATATAAGAGGGTTTAGGGTTTAGGGGTTTAGGGTTTGCAGAGAATAGAAGCCGAGAACTGAGTGTAGGGTTTAAGGATAGGTGACATAGGCATCCTTTGGTTGGTGACCCCAGACCCTGATTCAAATGGGGGATTGTCAAAATTATGGTCCTTTTTTGGGTCCCTTAAATTAGGCCCCGTATTATAATAGGGACCCAAAAAGGGACCATAACTTTGACAATCCCCCAAATGGTAGGTCCAGGGCAAATTCATGTCGCCGGAATTTCTCTTATGGACCGACGTCAATCGGATTAGGCTTACCAAGCCCTAAACCCCAAACCCCTTGAAGCCCTAAACCGCACGAAGAGCGCTAATCCTGAAGCCCGATATGAGCCATAGTCTAAACTCCTAGTATCCCCCTTAATAACCCCTATAACAGTCCCCTATATAATCCCCTATAGAAGCCCCCTTAAAGGAGTTTAGACTATAGCTCATGTGCTTCCTGGTTGCTAGCAGCTGCTAGCAGAGATTCCCCTATTCCTTACTAATCCACTCATCCCCGATAAGTATGATAGAAGCTACTTTCGTCTCCACAATAAAGTGATTTGCATTTCCTTCCCCACTCCTTCAGTCCTTCCTAAACTTTAACCTCAAAGACCTGAGCATACAAGTAATTACTTCTATCCCCCTAGACCTACAACGACAATCTTGCGTTCAATATTTCCTTCGGGTTATACTATAACGAAAATGTTCTTAAAAACACATCCTAGACCTTAAACCCCTAAACGCTCAATGGCCTCAGCTGAAGAAAGCCGCAGAAGCTTCCCCAGTCAGGGTCACCGGCTCTCGGCAAAGTGGACATCGGACATGGCGTGCAGCGGAGGCTGAGACAGCCGCTATGGCCTCCGGGAAGCCCTGGGAAACTCTGATCCCCTCCCCCTGCTTATGAACCTCTCCATCCCCGTAGTCATTCATATTCCCAGCATCATAGAACGTTCAAAGGGGGCGGGTGTGGGGGGGGGGGGGNNGGGGGTTGACGCTTAGGAGGTGGCAAGAAACTAGAGACCCCTAAAACATCACTGTGGACTACCTAAACAATAATGAGAGGGTATCAGTCAAAGTTGTTATTCTACTTCTTGCATCCTCCCATGGGTGCAGTGCAGGTTCCACACTTTAGTTTCTCAAACTTCTGTGCTCAGGGGCGCCTAGGCATCCTACAAGTAGGGAATGATGGGATCACAGGGGTCACTCTTCCCTATCTTGGGTCATGTGTAGAGAGCATTGTTTTTTTCTGCGAAGACTTACAAGCTCGCCGTGGTTTTCACATGATTTGACTGCTGACGTTTTTTCGCATAATGACTCCAACTACTGCGACTATGATGGCAACTAACCACTCCCAACTGAGGACGGTATTTCGGCTCTTTAACTTAAACCAGGTTGTGCCGGACGCCTGCAACAATAAACTCACGACTTGTTGACGCTTGGGTATGGGCTAAACTGAGGTACCCAAGGATATAGCTTTGTAGCAACCCAGCAGCAATGACCACGCTTCTTGGCAGGTACGCACCTACCCCTGCCACCGAACTGATTTGTCAGCCGAGTAGCGTTTTTTGGGTGGTTGNNTGAACCTAGTAAGATTATATTCTTGATATCAAGTACTATACAACAAAAGGAGGAGCTAATCTTACCCTATATTGGGGGGCTATAATATCCTCAAACAGAATACAACTCAGCCGAGCAGCACACTCAACATGTAGCGCATGGCCACAGCGAAGAGCTACAATTGGTGGATGCTGAGCTCGCAAGGCTCTGCATGCATCCTCGCACTATTAGGGTTGCCGTGAGGACCCAGAAGGTTTAGATACAAGGATTCTGGGGGCTCATACTTGGGATTTTATACTTACTGGTTTCTAGTAGGGAACAAGGGAATACAATCCCTACATAATTCCTACATAATCATATAATGCATTTCCTTATTCCCTACTCGCCTCCAGTAAGATTCAGGATCCTATAGGGGTTGGATTTGAGAAGCTCCCACATGGCATAGACTAAACCCTAAACCTTCAACCATGATGTGAGAGTTTCTCAAACTCGAAGGATGGATATCGGGATTTTGGGCTTAGGGTTTAGGGGTTCTATGGGGATAATGGAAAAGAACATGGAAACGACTAGAATGGGCTATATAAGGTTTAGGGGTTTAGGCTTTAGGGCGCCTCCATTGCTCCCTCATACACAAGGGGTTCCCCTTTAGAGGGGGCATATAGGGATATATGGGGGTATATAGGGATATATAGGGATGCATAGGGGCATGTAGGGATATATGGCGATATATGGGGATATATAGGGATATATAATTCGGGGTATATAGGGATATATGTGGGATATACAGGGATATTTAGGGGTATATAAGGGTATATAGGCTTTGACATTTTACACGGTGCCTCCGAGGGATTCTGTTGTGGCTGTTCTTACAGACTCGAATGTGGTTTGGGCGTCACCTCTCAAAGCTTTAACCTTTAGGCCGTAAACCCAAAGTTCAAGCCCTAAACATGCAAGCAATTAAAAAATACAATAAAAAAATACCACGAACCCTACGCCGTAGACACCCTGAACACCCTAGACCCTAGACACCGCAAACACCCTAGATCGAGGAAGTAACAATCGGAACGAAATGTCGGAACCAAAATGGCAGTCAGCATCTAACCACGAATAACCACATACAGCAACAATCAATGGTCCCTTGCAAGGTCCACTGAAACCCTACGTTCCAACCCCAAGTCTAAACCCTAAGCCCGGAACCTAAGGATAAAAATGAGATTTAGGGTTTAGGGTTACAGGGTTTAGAGGTTTCGGGTTGAGGCCCTCGCCAAAAGCCTCGATTGTGGCACTGGCTGAGACAGCGTCAACGGCTTTAGCTGCGAAGGTTTCCAGACAGACGCTGCATACTTCCTCCTCACTTCCAAGCAACTCATAGTACGCTTCGTTCGGGTTTAGGGTTCAGGGTTTGAGGGGTTAAGGGTTTTGGGGGTTTACGGTTTAAGGTTTAATACTGGGTGCTTAGGCCTAAATACAGGGTAGTTGGAAGGTCTAGGTTACTGCCAGGAAATACAGAAATATTGGGAGGGTCAGGGAAACTTTTAGTAAGTAGGTTAAGAATGCGGATAACTGAGGTTCTTCTATGGGTTACGTATAGGGGTATAAGATGGTATAAGTGTGCTTTCTAAGTCCCCTCGACCCGGATATGGGACCAGTGTAAAGGATGTACGGGGTCTACTGTGGGGATCCACTACCAACTGCGGTCCTCTCTCGACTAGCTAGGGTTTCTGCAACTATGAGGGTTCCTTGTCATACTTGTGCTAGTAGGCTCCATGTCTTAAGAGGTTATACTAGTGGGATCTCCCGTTGTCATTCATTCATGTAGGCTTGCAAAGGCATGACTCTCTCCGCTGCTGCAGGTGCCTGCTTGAGGAAGATCCGGGCTGGCACCGCAGAAAGAATATTTCGAAGCGCCTTTGCAGGAGAGGGAATAGTTCCGCTCGTAAATCAGCTTCTTTGCAAGCCATGGATTACCCCGTGTTGGGTAAAAGATACACGCCGCAGTGCAGGAACATGCTTTAAGCTAGAATATCCCTGAGCTGACTGACAACCAGGTGGCCTCTTCTTCCGTGATGTCTGGCAGCTGCGGAGAGGGTCTGGCAGCCCCGCAATCAGAATCATCAGAGTGGCTGGTCTGCCGGCCGGGAGGACGATAACGCGCTGCGCGCTGTGCATAGACTTGTGGCGCAGTCAGGGACTCCCATACGCTCCTTAAAAGCAAAGCTCAGCTTCTCAGTTTTATGACCATGTGAGGTTCCCCTCCCACGCTAAGCCAATCAAGTTCTTTCTGAATGCTAGCTCAGATTCGCATTCTCGTATCCCCACGGGACAAGATAGGACAGCACCATCACTGCACCCATCGTCGCAGAGTTCAACCAGTTTCCAAGCAGCAGCACGGTGTACGGCACTACCAGAGCTTTGGATGATGCACGGATGCAAACTACCACCTGAAGGTGGTTCCCTACCAGGACCCCCAGCTACCCTCAATGAGGAATATGTGAGCTATAGTCTAAGCTCCTAGTTTCCCCCTTAATAACCCCTATAGTAGTCCCCTATATAATCCCCCATATAACCCCCCTTTAAGTAGTTTAGACTATAGAATATGTAGGTTCTCTTTGTCAGTATTCGGGCTCCATAGAGGGTTGCTAGGGGACTTGAGGAATCTAGGTAAGTTAATGGGCCTAACATAAGATTCAGGGCTAAAGGGTATGAGGTTCAGTTAACTAGAATGGGTGCACATAATTGGACCCCCACATTCAACAAACTCTTGGCGGTTTCCATGCAAACCCAGATCTTGCATCCATCTTGTTTGCTAGTGGGGAATGAATGAGCGGATCCGTACAGTAGCCGACACAAAACTTGAGAAATAAGGATGACATAATACTCCCCAGCCCCAAGTTTCCATTTGATTTTCCGTGTTGATTCTCCGTATAATCCTAAGCCCTATATATCCATACATACCCCATATACTCCACTATCCATTCCCATGTTTTTAAACATATCCGCCTCACACCAGGCCCTTTGGCGGTACAAAGTACGCCCCCGCTCTGTCCTCGGGATAATCTTGGTAACAGGCTGGGGATTGCAAAGGGGTCTATCGGGAGAAAGTACATAAGGCTTACATACGCTCTTTGTTTCGTAGCAGTGTGTGTAGGGTTCCGATTTGGCAGTGGAATTTCGAGGCTTGCTAACATGACTGTTCGGGTATACAAGGAATTCTCATGCTTTTTCAAGCAAGGTTACCATTTTGCAGCCCCAAGGATAACAGTTCGGGGCCAAATTCAAAATTGGGGCTTAGTAGGGTTGAGGGTTTTAGGAGGGGAGTCAGTCACCAATTGCGTGAATTTCATGTCCTTGAGAGTGACGACCCTAGCATTCCAGGCCTCCCCTATCATCTAGGTTTAGGGTTTAGGGTTTAGGGCTCTCCAAATCATAAATTACCCCTGCAAATCTCTCAATAGGGCTCCCCATAAATCCCTAAACTCTAACGCGCAACGGAAAGGGTTCTCCGGAAGATCCATGCGGGCTTGATGTTATGCAATGTGAAGGGTAAAGAAACGACTGTGTTTTGCAGTGTATTTTGCTTGTAGGGGTTAGTGTGTTCAAGGAACGGAGGGTGATGACTACGCGGAATCTTCTTCTAAAATTCTGCGCGCAACCTTGATTGAAGATGAGAATGTTGCACGTGTTAGTAGTCAAAATGTGCAAAAACACATGATTTCAGCACACAGAGAATGACAAGTGTTATGTCGCACAGTCAGCAAGTGCGAAGGTGCGTGGCCAGATTTAGACCCTGTTCAAAAGTACTGCGTTTTACAGGTCGAAAAAGGTGTAGCAAACGGAACACAGCGCTGATAGTCAGGCTTTTTTGTGTTCCCGCGATCAGAAGCTGTTTATGACCTGCATTTTGTCCCACTACGCGCGCGGTGTTTTTGCATCAGGGCTCCCGGACAGGACATAAACCTCGTCCCACGGGGCGGAGTGTTTTGGGTACTTGGATGGATGGTCTGGTAATGCGATGCTCTCGAACATGAATGTTGTTCTAGTTTGGGAATGGATGTTCTGGTAACGGGTACTCTAGAACATGAACGTCACCCTGGCTTGGGCCTGGATGCTTTGGTAATCGGACGCTCTCGAACATGGATGCAGTGTTTTTGCATGAGGGTTCCCGAAATACTGCGTTTTACAGGTTAAGATGGCTGCAGCTGAAGGGGCCGTAATTATCACCCCCCACCCCGCCCCCCCCCAACTTCCAAGCCGAACCGAACTTGACGCGGTCGATGAGACGGGCTGTGGGAGAACCCTAAGCGTTGGGCAAACTCTAAACCCTGAACATTGTAGTCCCCATAGGTCCTTGCGGCTTCAAAACCCTAAGTCCTACACCCTGAGAAACCCCCAAGACCCGTCAACCTTTTCTACCTCTAAATCTAGGAATTGAACTTCCTTCCACTCAGAACCCCCATCCAAAATATGCAAATGCTTGGGCTTAACCCTAAACCCTCAACACACAACTCCAAACCCAAAACCCTGAACCCCAATCCCTAAACCCCAACTTTTGCAGATCCGGATGTCTGCATCTCGCCATCCCACAAGGGCCACTCCGTCAGTCTGTGGACGAACCAGCCGCATCCTTTGCCGTCACGACAGGATTTAGGGTTTAGGGTTCAGGATTTAGGGTTTAGGGTTGAGGGTTCAGGATTTAGGGGTTTAGGGTTTAGGGTTCAGGATTTCGGGTTTAGGGTTCAGGATTTCTGATTTAGCGCTGCCCGTAGCTTTTCAAGTCCCTGAATTAAGGATTATGCTGGAGTATACTTTTATTCAGCTTTCCGTAAATCCCTGGATTAAGGATGATGCTGGAGTAGACCATGAGTCATGTTAGGGACCTCAATTCAAACTAGGGTGTATGTAGCTTTGGAAGTTCTGGGTAGCCCACTGGTCGTTCTTTTGTTCAAAGCATACATCATCAGTTGATCTATAAACTCCAAGTATCCCCCTTAACAATCCCCATGTTTCCCTAAAATATCCCTGATGTAAACCCCCCAAGGACTTTTCACTATAGCTTAGTTGCAGCATAGGTCTCGTGGACACTGGTTCGACACGGCTGCCCCGCCAGGTATGGAAACTTCGCCATGATGCGCGGATAAGTCTGAGCAACCTCCAGAGCAAGATACCAGAACGCTGCATGCGCTAGCTCTTGATATAGTCTCCCTTAGTAGATAGAAGATGGCTTCGGGTATCTTGCAGTAAGATCCGCATATACCCCATATTCATAGTTAAGCAGTCAGTATCTATCATCAAAGTCTCCTCTTACTTGTGCCATATATATACGGTAAGCCATCCCCAGAATCCCATTCTAGTTCTTCAGGCCGCTGCTTTGGAGGCCCATTGGACTTAGGAACTACTTATAACTGGGCATATACCCCCTAAGTGGGCTTAGAGGGGTTACCCCAAGTATAAGTAGGGTCATAATCCCAGTTATAAATAGTTACTAAGTCCCCCATGGGCCTCCAAGTACATTACATGCTCAACTGCCTCGATGGTCCACTGGACCGAACCCACACCGACCGCACTGTCGGGGATCGTCCATTGCAGCAGCAAGCTCATTCAGCTCCTGCAGCCCTGAACCCTCCACCCTGAACACTTAAATTATGGTTTAGGGTTTAGGTTTTAGGGCCACTTGTAAAACAGGGTCTTGTTGCGACCACCTTCTGGATGTTCGATTGAATACCACCTTTTTGAACTTGTTGCTTGTTTGCCTGAACTCGTAGGTTCGTAGGAACTTCAAGCTAGCGAGGATTGGGTCTACATGATCTAAAGTCTAAACTGCTAGTATCCCCCTTAATTACCCGTATAATACTCCGCTATATAACGCCCCGTTATGGAATTTAGACCCTAGACCCTAAGCCCTAAATGAAGGGGGTATATAATCCCCTCTATAACCCCCTTTAACGAGTTTTGACTCTAAGCCCTAAACTCTAAACCCTAAAACCCCCTAAACCCTGAACCGCGTTTAGACTACGGCTCACATGAGCCATAGTCTAAACTCCTAGTATCCCCCTGTATAACCCCTATAGTACTTCCCTATATGGGGGATTGTCAAAATTATTGTCCCTTCTTGGGTTCCCTAAATTAGGCCCCGTATTAGAATAGGGACCCAAAAAGGGACCATCATCTTGACAACCACCCATATAATCCTATTATAGGAGGTTAGACTATGGCTCACATAATGGTGTTTTCACGGCCAGCTGGAGTCCTCCAAGCTGAGCACGAGGCCAGTCCTTTGGCCTGAGACACATGGGGATTGTTCTAAAGGCTTGGGGCTTTAGGGTTTAAGGTTTAGGGTTTTAGGGTTTAAGTTTTAGGGTTTTAGGGTTTGAGTTTTAGGGTTTTAGGGTTCAAAGTGTAAGGTTTGGGGGTTGTGCTAAGCAAGGGAGAGACCTTTGAGAATGCACTTCCTCAAACGGGAATCCTAAATAACCAGGAACCTACAGTATGGCCATTGTGGGGACAGGTATTTTGAACAACTACCACTTGAGAACGAGGAAGGCATGTAACTCGCAGCTCACAACCCATGTAGGACAACAGTTGCGCATGTTACCACTGCCCAAGCATATACCCTTGAAAACCGCCCTCGCAACATGCTTCCAAAATTGCAGCATGCAGGCTGCGCACAACTCGCAGCACGGAGAGAATGCCGTCAATGATGGCAAAAGATCCAGCCTGGCAGTTTTATCCCGACTCCATGCTTACAGGATGGATGCCTTTTCCATTCATCGCCTGCACAAGTCCGATCAACAAGAGGGCCAGCGTAGAGTCGGTAGGTCCTGGGCACAAAACGTCTGCAAGCTGTCACGAGAATCATGCTACTATTTTTTTAGAATTACTACTACTATGAGCATTAGTATTACTATTACTCCTCCTCCTACTACTACTGCTGCTACTGCTACTGCTACTGCTACACCTATACCACCACTACTACTACTACTACTACTACTAAGACTACTACTACTAAGACTTATGAAGGCCTTCCACCAGAGCCAATTGAAGCTTCTGGAGGTCATGCAGCAAGACCATGGCCCAAGGAGAGCTTTGGGCCATCACCTTGGCACTCAAAAGCCAAGAACTTCATGGGTTCAGCTTAATTAAGCGGGGAATCTAGGTGGAATAGGGTTTGGGGTTGAGGGAGCTTTAGTGCCAAGAACTTCATGGGTTCAGCTTAGAAGTATAGAGGGGGTAGTAGGAGAACCCACAAGAACGGATAGGGGGCATAATGCCGCGCCTGCAGCAGCGCCTTCGATGTTGAAGTTGATCCTGGACTTGCACTCAAGAACAGAGCATGGCACGTCTGTCTCTGGCCTGGAATTCACAACTGGGCCCTAAGCCCTACACACTAAATCCTACGTAACATAGAATAAGATCCCCCTATACCCATATTGTATCTACTTAAGGGGGACTATACCCTCAACCCCAAATAGTAGTTTCCATTTTCTTTTCCATTATCCCAATATAACCCCCCATACAACCCCAAACCCATCCAATGCGTATGCAAGCAGAGCTGCTGATGAGGACCACATTGAAGCAGATGACAGCCGGTATCGAAACAATGGGGTGGTGGACTGCGAATTTGAAGAGTTTGCCCATGGCATCCCAGAAGATGTCCTAAGCGTTGCAAGCATATAGGGATCACGGAAAGGAAAATGGAGACTGCCATAAGGGGATATATACGGTTTAGGGATTAGGGCGTTACTATTACTATTTTGTTGTTACTACTATTGCTACTATGGCTGTTACTCTGCAAGGGGGCAGGCTGTAAACTGAACGCGCATGTCAACGTAAGTCTTAAGTAACTTGAGCTCAGCTCAGCGACCTGTGAACTGGCAAGGAGGGGTGTGGTAGACAACTCAAATCATCCCCTCTCCGTGCATAAAAGTGCGTCTGAGTGACCAGGACAGGCAGCAATCTGTACATGAGAATGCGCCAGAACAGCCGAACCAGTCGAACAGGAATGGCAACAAGGCTGGCTGGGTACATGAACCTCAGGGAGGTTGGCCGAGTTTAGGGTTTGCAGTTGAGGATTGCAGGCTGGGAAGGCTATGGTAAAAAAGTCGCCGGAGACGGGCAACAGTCACCGCCATTGCTGTCTGTTGAGAAATGTTGAGGCTAGCAGTGCGGTGGCCGATTGCCACAACTTTTATCAGGCACTCGTTAACTTGCAACAATGCTTTCCACATTGCTGAGTATTCTCACAGTAATGCGCGCATTAACCAGTACAGGCCATCAACTTTGCATTATGCAGCTAGACTTTTTCAAGGGCTCATAGACTTTTCCAAGGGCTCACGAAGCCCTCAGGCGACATATCCACGCGAAACATCAACAGTGCAGTGGCGTGCTGCTAGTGCTGCCACTACCATCACCACCGCCGCCACCACCATGCACCGCCAGCACCTCCTGCACCTCCTCCCGCTGCTGCTTCCTCCACGACCACAACTGACATTGCTGCAAGCATTATCTCTCAGGGATTTGGAAACCCCAGTAGAAATTGTAATTTCAGCTAAACATTAGGATTCTAGGTAAGAGAAATTAAAAACCATTTTCAGGAACCTTGTAGTTATTAGGCTGACATGTTGCTGTTCCTGGTGCCATTAGACTTTCTTCCCTCCAGAGGACGCCCAAAGGAGCCACGGCCGCCGAAGAGGATCCGGCTGCTCACTCCTGGCAAGAACTGGGACAAATCTTGTGAATTTGGGGGGGAACTGCTCTTGGTGTACAGAGTATGGGAATGAGACTGGTGTTCGTGAGGATGTGCTAGGGCCATGCAAGGGCTTATGGCTAAAGGAAGGTATGGTTCTGTACGTTGGTCATGGGACTTTTTGAGTTTATAGTTGGTTTGAGAGGATTGCGAAAAGCTTTATCTCCAGCCCGTAGAACTTTTCATTGGGCTCACAGAAATTGAGGGCAAATGTATGAAAAATGCGGACGCGGGTCTCTCAGTTTGGTGTACAAATCGTAGCAGGAAAGGAACATGACTATGGGCTGGACATGTCCAATTCACAAACCTCTTGCGGTAGCAGTCCTTACAGTGAAGATCCGTTCATATTGGTGAGCTTGGGGTATCTTGTTCTCCATTTCTGACCTATGCCGCGCTGGTCTACCTCAACAACATGTAGCGAGTACTATTGCCACTAGTTTTGACTGTATCTGCTCATACGAACTCCTTATACAACCACCGCTAGCCAGAACAAGTTTCTCATTGCTGGAGGCCAGCACCAGCACCACCTCCACCACCACTGCACCCAACACTAAGCCCTATGGCCTAAACCCAGAGACATACCCCATTGCGACCACTTTGCTGCTCACCCTGAAACCCTAAACCCTACACCCTAAACCCTACACCCTGCACCCTACACCCTACACCCTAAACCCTGAACCCCTACACCATTGCAACCAATTTTCTGCATCTTCCAGCCTAGGCCTCAGTCTCGACATGTAGACCAGAAGCAAACAGCTGCTGGACAGGGCCGCTGAGCATGCGCAGAAGAGTTGTCCCAGCATCCGAGCTACCTTACTCTGACGTTGTATGAGCCGTAGTCTAAACTCCCAGTATTCCCCTTATTAACTCCTATAGTAGTCCGCTTCATAAACCTCCGTTAAGGAGCTTAGACGTGACTACAGCTCATGTAGAATATAGACATGAGTGGAGGACTGGGCTCAAGGGAGTATCGCAGGGATTCTTCTGGGGGCTGAAGTACCATTCCCAACTAAGCACGATTAGGTCGTTCTCCCCCCGTGCTAAGAAATAGCGTGCTGAGATGAGGATATAATGCTGATAGTGGACTATTGAGCTCGCAGACAAGGAAGGATACTGCAAAGTACCTGTTGAAATCATGACGATAGTGGGGTGCTGATGCTGGTTTCAGATGATGGCAAGATGCTGCTAGCTAGAGACAATAATCCTCCCTATCTCTGTTAATCTTGTTCTTCCCTGTGTTCCACTCACCCCCTGGGAAGTTGAGCTGTCCGAGGTGCCTCTGCGGCTGTAACATCGCCACCCATCAGCGCCAGCAAGCTACGGAAACCTCAGATGAAGCACCATGTTTCTACCTACCCGCTCCCAATCCTCAGCTTTCATGCTTGCGCGTGAAGATTGGACTGACGGTACAGCAAGTCCAAGAGTTATGTCCCAAGTGCTGGCGCAAGCAATGCTGGCTGTTGCGATGGGCTTGAAAAGTGGGCTCAGGATCTGCCAGGATGGGTATACGACGACCTTCAGGGTCTAGGGTAGAATACTATAATATGCTATAATAAGATATTAGAATACTACACGATAGTATACTATAGTATACTATAATATACTACAACAAACAGGGACCACGGTGGAGCTGGTCTGCAGCTGCTCTCGCACATGTTTCACAGAGGCCGACGCTCAAGGATAAATCGCACCTCGTACATCCACACCAAGGGAGGCAGCTGAAGAAAGGTCTGCCTCAGATGCCAGACTGGGTTGGCCCCTAAAACCCTTTGAAAAATGTTAGTATACATGGTCCCTCATTAAAACCATTAGGGAACAGATTGAATATCCCAGGGGCCTACCCAGCAGACAGCTTGCAAAAAGTACTTCGGCAACATTCGCCTGCAGGACTTGTCAGCTTCGTTTTCTCCCAGTTCTCGTGGAGCTTTGCAAGACATCAAGATAACGGGCATGGGACAACCAAATGAGCTGATTTCCCAAACTCTTCCAGCAAATTTCAGCAAGGCCTTGAATAGAATGTCAAAAGATAGAGTCTAGCTCTTTGCTTCGTCTCGCCCTTTATGTTTGGAAACGTTAGTATATGCTGGTTGGTGTAAACTTTAGTTCCCAAAACGACCATGATGGAAAATGATTTCCCTGTACTCTAGGTCCAGCTTCAATTTCATTGTTCTTATTCCATTGATTCTCCGTTATTCGGGGAACATCCCTGAACCCTATAAAACCCCAATGAACTTTTGGATGAACCCCCACTTATACCTCCTGCTCTTTCAAGCCAGGTCACACACCATAGAGAACTCTGGGCCATGGCCAAGTGACTGCCTTACTGGCTTTAAAACCTTACATGTTTCTAGGATTCTTAGGATTGGGATGTCAGATTTAATGTCTAGGGTTCAAGATTCTAGGGCGAAGTGCTTATGACACGTGCTTCAGGATTTGAGGACTTTAGGCTTTCGGATTTTAGGATCCAGGAGTTTAGGGTTTAGGGTCTGGAGCTTGGGGCTACAGCCCTCTCAAGGCCATCTAGGATTTAAGTTCGATCTATGCAAAAGCAGCACTGAGAATCACCTGCTATCAAGGCCCACTCTTTATCTAGATCCCAGATCCTAAGCCCTCAACCCTATGACCAAGATCATCAAAACCCAAGCACTAAGTCCTAAGCACTACTCGGAGGCCCATGGGACTTAATAACTACTTAGAACCCTACTTCTAACTGAGGGAAACCCCTAGAAGCCCATTTAGGGGGATTATAAGTAGGGTTCTAAGCCCAGTTATAAGTAGTTACTATGTCCCACAGGCCTCCAAGTAAACCATTAATCTGATCTTTTCCTATACCCTAAACCCTAAACCTTAAACCCCCTATACCACAGCAAGCACCCAAGCTGCTGCATAGACGGAAGAGCCGACTGCTATGGCAACCTCTCGCTATCTGGGCTTGGCGTTTATGATTAGGGTTTAGAGTTTAGGGTTTAAGGGTGTAGGGTTTCTGGGCTTGGCGTTTATGGGTTACGGTTCAGGACTAAGGGGCTGCGCTTGCCTAAGGTTTGGGGTTTAAGCTTTGGAGTTTGAGGATCAAGGTGGAAGATTTAAGGTCTATTTCTGGTTCAAGGTCTTTTGGGGTTTACTTCTGCTTTTGGGAATGAGTAGCGGATTTAAGGCAGCATTGGGAATTACTCCACGCGACGTATATGTACAGGAGCTAGAACAGGAATTCATTCCCAGATTCCTAGCTAAAGCATGAGTGGGCTTTTCAGCAACAAGTTCGCAGCTATTTAAGGTCATAAGGACGAACATGCGAGGTGTCTTAGTAGGAACTGCAGATTTCGTGCTGAGATTGATTGAGTTGCACAGTTGGTGACCACCAAACAGTATTTTATCCTTCGCATAAAACTACGTACCCAGAAAGGAGGACATGACTTTACTGTCTATTGAGCCTAGTGGGGCCTGTAATACCCTCATCAAAAATACTACTCATATGGGGCTCATCGGGAACGTTTTGCAGCTAGACCAGCGTTGAATCCTAACGGCGGAGGTCCAAGTATTTTCTGGGCCAAGGGACCCTACGCTCCAAATCCAAAGCTCCAAACCCTAATCCCTAAACCCCTACAGCCTCAAGCCCTAAACCCCTCCACCCTAAACCCCAAAAATCTTAACCCCAAACTGTCTGGTCATGCAGATCTGCCAAGGCTTACCTTGGCTACCTTCTGCAAGATCTGGGCCATCTTCTTCCACAACGCTCGTGGAGTGATGACCTCAGCACCAGGCATGCCGAAAGTGGGCAAACAACGCATGCGCTCGAGGATATCGCGATGACTGGCATTGTTGCTGAGGGGACAGTAGCCAGACGTGTAGAGTTAAAGTCTATGACTAGAAGTCATGATGATGCATTCTGAGTTTACATTGTCAGCAGCAGCTTCAGTACAATCATTCATCCCACCCCAAATCATACATCTTCTCAATATACCGTAGCACAATAGGGAGAATATTCATGTTACGCCGCTGGGTGTTTCATTGTGAAGGGGAAGGATTGACTCCGCGGGGTCTCTGTTGAGGAGTTTAAGCTAAGTCAAAATTACGAGGCAAGCCTGGATGTCACAATGTGCCGCTTTTAGAACTATTCTGAAAACTTAAGTCAAGATCCTTCACAGCAACCCAGACCCTAAATCGGTCACCCTAAATCCTAAACCCGCTCAGAG
This sequence comes from Symbiodinium pilosum, assembly GCA_905231905.1. Classification (NCBI taxonomy): domain Eukaryota; class Dinophyceae; order Suessiales; family Symbiodiniaceae; genus Symbiodinium; species Symbiodinium pilosum. The sequence goes on along the minus strand of CAJNIZ010024014.1, from coordinate 7,402 downwards.
CATGGCAAAAATGGCGGTAACCGCGGCCATGGTGGAGAACGCCCATGCGGAACCAGATGAGGCTTCTACCATCTCGAGGGCAGAAGCAAAGTCAGAGTTTAGGGTTTAGGGGTAATGGAAAAGAAAACTGAAGCTACTATTTAGGGTTTAGGGTTTAGGGGGTACTACCCCAATAATGAAGAATCAAAATGAGGCGACAATGAAAAACAAAATGGAAACTGGAGGATTAGATTAGTATACAGGCATTCTGGGTTTTCGCAAATTGGGGGTTCCTTTGCGGAGGTCCCTGAAATGAGGAGTATACTATTTTGGGGGCCTAAATTGGGGTCGCTCTGCGCAGGGAAACTACCAAAATAAGGTCAGAGCCTTTGGCTTGGGTTTAGGGTTTAGGGGGTTGGTCCCCCTAAAGTAGATAGAATATGGAGGTAATATTGGGATAATGGAATAGAACATGGAAACTAATATTTAGGGTTTAGGGTATAGTCCCCCTTGAGTAGATAGAATATGGTGTATATGGGGATCTTATTGTATGTTACCCAAAGCCATTTTCTATCTACTTATGAAGGACTATATCTGACCATTACCAGGGGTTGACTGTATGAGGTTATGTGCTTGCTGCTTGGTACTACCATACACGTTATTTGCTTTGACATGTTCCTGGGCTTTGACCGTTAAATTGCGAACCCTTTTCAGGCTGACCTCCAATACAAGCTGGCCTGGCTTAAATCACGCTAGGTGAGCGCGGTTTAGGGTTCAGGGCAAGGGTTATACAGAGGTATAATATAGGGTTGTGTAGGGATAATGGAAAAAGAAAATGGAAACTACTAGTTAGTTCTTGCGAACTTGGCATCAGGAAACTAAGCCCCAAACCCTTAAACCCTAAACCGGCCTGCACAGACATGTACTGGAGAGAGACTGATGCGGCCAGCATGGCCAAGCGAGGTGCGCCACAAAGCTTCACAACCACCTGGCAGGGTTTAGGGTTTATAGTCCCCAGGGCTTAGGGTGATAGAATATGGGGTATATTATATAGGGATAATGCAGAAGAAAATGGAAACTACCATATTATAATGGGGTATATACAGGAGTTATACTTCCCCTTAAGTAGAGAGAATATGGCTTCGGGTATACTATAATAAGATGCCATTATACCCCCATCTTCTATCTACTTCAGGCGGACTATAGGACAGCATTGTGACAGCGCTCATGCGTAGAGCGTCCTAGCAGTCTCGCGGTCGCGAAATGCAGAACTGCTGCCACTTTCGGAACCTCGCTTTCGCGAAATGCAGAACTGTCGTCTGTTTGATTCTTCTTATTTGGTGTTGCTCTGATCGCGCTCCCGTACTTTTTGATCGCGCTCCAGTGGGTTGTTGATCGATGCCTTTTTTGCCTTCTGATCGCGCCCTCCGTGCTTTTGGTCACAGCCACGTGTTTGTGCGTTGTTTGATATTGTCCGCTGCTTTTTGATGTCTGCTTCGCTGCATGGCCTATGTTGGTGTCAACACTTGGTTACCGCTCCCAGCTACAGCCAAAGATATCCCGATGCAATTTCTATGAACCCTTAAAGACGACCCAGACTTTTGAGACAGCCACACGCAGCCTCCGTCGTCCTCTCTGACAGGGCGAAACTGGCAATGGGCAACTGGAGGAAAAGCGTCGCGACGCCTCGCTGCTCATCTACTTGGGGACGTGCTTTGGAAAGAAGGGGGGTTTCAGAAATTAGGGGTGCCATCTTGGGGTCCCTATAAATTTTGTTTAGCACAATATGTTTGAGTCTATATTGGGGTGCCCAGTTGAGGGAAACTTAAACTCCCAGAACACCTTGTCGCAAGCACATGTCGGGCAACCTAGACCCAGCTCTTGGAAAGTACCATTGCAGGGGAATATAGCACAATTGCAATTCAAGAGTCAAAAGCATTTTGGTACTATTCCCAAACCCTAAACCCTAAACCCGAAGTACCGACCCTGAACCACCCTAAACCCTAAATAGTAGCTCCCATTCTCTCGTCCATTATCCCTATATAACCCCAATATACTATAGTAGTGTCCATTTTCTTTTGCAGTATGCCCATATAACCCCCAATAAATTGACCAGCATTGTGCGCCTGTGGAGCTGGCTGGATACGTGACATGGGAAGGGCAGAGGAACTTCGCCAGCTGCAGGTATCCATCCTGGGAGGATCATGGAAAGGACAATGGAAACTACTAAATAGGGTTTAGGGTTTATATTGGGTATATATTGGGATCATGGAAAAGACCATGGAAACTACTAAAAAATATATCAGGTTTAGGGTTAGGGTTTAGGGGTTTAGTGTTTAGGGTTTAGGGTGTATATTCGGGATATATTGGGATAATGAAAAAGAAAATGAAAACCACTATACTATACCGGGCATATGTAGGGATAATGGAGACAGAGAATGGAAGCCACTATTAAGGGTTTAGGGTACTTAGGGTGAAGGGTTTACGGTAGCAGCACTTTCAGAGCCTTCACCTCTCTTTCATACTTTTCCGCAATCTCAATTCCGTAGTATGGAACCATGTGGACCGCAAACTGTGGACACTGTGGAGACACCTCTTCTTTCGTCACAGAGTGCTGCATCCACTATTCAGACTAGGTCATCATAGACAGCAGACACAGCCGCAAGAGCTGACATAGCGTTGTCATGAATCAGCCAGGTGTCAACCGCATAAAGTAAAGCTGCCGGCTTCAACAACTTCTTGCCAGCATTTCCAAGCAGCGTACCGCAGCTGACTCCTAGATCATCAGTCGTCAGCAACGCATCACTGTTGATGCAAACACATGGAGAATCAACACCCTTGTCCCTTCGGGGGCCCCCTTCGACAGTACTGTACTTGTAATGCAGCATGTCTATTCCAATATAACCCCAGTATATATCACAGACTGCTTGACAACGGTGCACAGCAAGACACAACCCCAATATCTAACCCTAATGTATGATTTAGTAGTCTCCATTTTCTTTTCCACTATCCCAATACAACCCCAATATATAACCCTATTGGTCTCTCGCTGGCTTGCGCACACATGCTAAAGGTCCAGTCCTGTGAGGAGTGTTGACACTGTACCCAACAGTCCAGAGAAGATGCCCCCGGACGTCAGCGCGTTTATGGTGGGCCAATCACCTCCCGAAGGCACTAAAAGAAAAGGGTTTAGGGATTAGGGTTTAGGGATGAGGGTTGCGGATTGCAAAATCTTGAAAGGATTGCTTGTAGAATCCTTTCCTCCTAAGGCCTTAATAAGGCTGACCCTTCACAACCCCGCCTAGCTACAGGGGCCCCTTTGTAGGGTCCGCTTTTCACCCTGTAATGTCTTTTTCCCATGATTACACACCGCCTTCCATTTTGCACAGGGGTTACAGCACGCTTGGCACTAGGAGAATTGGGCGTTGAAGTTCAATGGGGGCTTTCACGAACGGTTCATTCATGGGGCCAGGTATGAGAATTGAGCATTGAGGTTGTCCCAGACTTCAGGTTCTGCATGATACGTTTGCCTCAAGTACTGCTCTCCACATGCCAAATGAGATGATGTGCAGGATTCATTTCATTAATGCCTTGGGCGACGGATCTTTGAAACGATGTGAGTGTCTCAGAGGTTTCAAGCGCTGTGATGTACAATGACTCTGTCCTTTTTTTTGGTGAGCATGCCATCGCCTTCAATCAAAAGCACCTTGTCCAGAACCCAATCTCCATCCTCATCTTACTAATCCCTGTGATAGCATATTGAAATCGCGCATCCCATGCCTGTGGAAACATGTCTGTTTCATCACGCAGGGACCACAGGTCGGGAGTATCTGTCTAGTTTTGACAACCTCATGACGAAGCTTGACATGTTGCCTCTTCTATATTTGGTCATTCGTACAGGGACGCATGCAACGACCAGAGCCTGGACAGAGGGACGAGTAGGATACTGAGCTTATTATTTGGGAGTGAGTCGAAACCCCTCCCCGATCGCCCGCGCAGACTAGCCTCTGATCATTACCCGTGAAACGCAGGGCTTGTTACGCGTTGTTGCGCGGCTATAATAAAAGACTTAGAATACTCATGGCATTGGAGGGCTTGTCGCGCGTGGGGGCCCCAGCCTTGTTACAAGTCGTTGGTTTTGACGCGGTCCCATTCAAAGCAAATCTCCACAAAAGTTTGCAATATGCCTTAGACTGTAAGACAGAAAGGAGATCTCAGGATCAATGAGCCGTGAGCACAAAACCCCGTTGCTAACAAATGATGGCTTCCGGGCCCAAAGTATCTTGCCATTTCCGCAAACTGTTTGCATGGTTGGATCTTGCGCTATCTGAATGTGACGCTTGATTCTGACTACAGTAAGCTAGCAGGAGGAAGCCTCTGCTCATTATTGATCACCATGACCGACCGCATTTCAAACTACGAGCATCTTGAATCATCTTAAATCACAGAACCTGACATGAAACGCATGTGAGCTATAGTCTGAACTCCTAGTACCCCCCCACCCACCAACCCCTATAATAATCTCCTATCTAGTCCCCTATATAACCCCCCCTTGAAGGAGTTTAGACCCCTAAACCCTAAACCCTAATCCCTAAACCCTACGCCGGCACCGTAATCCCTACACCCTATACCGTCCCCTAAATAACACCCTTTAAAGAATTTAGACGATAGCTCATGCGACACGTGCACTGACTGGCTTTCAAGAAGGCCTTCGGCCTGACAGGAACCGTTTAAGTAACAATAATAATAACGGGCTAATCATTATTGATTTTTACTGTTATTACTATTATCACTATTTCTACTATTACCATCAATTACTATTTATTACTCTTACCATAATTACTATTACTATTATTACTCTTGATATTGTTACTATTGTTACTTCCGCGAAGTTCCCCTCGGGAAGCCTGACACCTTGACAAAACCATCGCCGTTTGGTGGGTTTGAGGGTCTAGGGTTGATTACTGAGGGTCTAGGGTAGGGTTTGGGGGTGGATTTTTGAGCTTCAGGAAATTTGGGAATCCTAAGTAATGGTAAGTTTATATTGGGCTTGAGGGTTTAGGGTTTAGGCAGGGCGAGCAGTTGTTGTAGGAGACCTCTGCGGAGCAAATCACCTTCCGCAGACCTTCCGAAATCTTCCGCACCCAGAGTCCCCTGTACATTTTGGCGGTCAACTTCAAGACTCCTGTTGCATTGTTGCCAGCTACTGTTAGTTTAGGGGTTTAGGGTTTTGTTAGAATAGCGAACAACAAAAACGAGGCTCAAATGTGTCTTCGCGATATGTTGTGGCCCCATCCTAGCCATATGCCAATGCTATCAGGCGACTGCACCATAATCCACTATCACTGTGCCTTCTTATTGACAAGCATTCCATTCCTTTCATTGCCACAAATTCTGCATGATGAATATTAGCTCCCCTACATCTACAGCCCAAAGTTCCAAAGACATTGACCACAAGCCTGATTTTCAGGACTTCAAACAGGGACCCCCACGGTTGGACGATATTGGACCAACGACTAGTACGAGACTTTCTGTCTCTTGCATGTGAAGTGTTTGGGCCATCGCTGCCTGGTAGAACCAAGGAGAACAGCACCAGCGGACGTGTTGCAAGACCTTTCCAGAACAGGTCGCGCTGTAGATGTTTGTGTAGCGCGTGTTGGGAGAGCAGTGACAGGAAAAGCAGGCATCCCCTATACTCCCAAGTACTGTCATCCTCATTCCCAGGAAGTAGGCCCCCTACTTAGATTGCTTAGTCAAATTTGTATATTAACCACTGTCTTTGGCATAGGTCGGCCTAGTGCATCTGAAGAGAGGCCGTGCAAGATCTTCGGTACCAGTGCAGCTGTCTGGAGTATCGGCATGCGGCCAAATTTATCGACTTCGACAGGCGGGATTTCGCCAAATGCAAAGTCTACATCATTTGGGCCGATGCGCTGCATGAGCTATGGGCCATGACTCGCAAGAAAGCTGCATGTTGCTGTGATCCCTACACCATGCACCATAAGCCCATCCGAAACCTTATAGGGACCACAAAAAGCATCCATTCCTCCATGTCCTAAAATTCCAATGCCTGACAGGAGCTGTAATCTAAACTCCTTCAAGAGGGTTATATAGGGCATATTATAGTGGACTACTGTAGGAGTTGCTAAGGGGGATACCAGGAGTTTAGACTATAGCTCACATGAAGTAATCTGTCCTTCAGCTGCAGAGCCACAGACACGCCGGTCGTCGGTCGGAGTCTCTCTTGCGTCCGCGACCTTGAAGGGAATTTGCAGAGGGGTTGAGGGTTCGAAAATTTGGGGAACTTTTGCGGAATCCCTATAACGAGGATTGTAGTTCTAGGATCTATATCGGAGTTGGGGCTCCCTGTTTACCTCAATTACCATATCTAGCTGCTACTTACTATGAATGTATGAAAGTTAACTTCCTGTGGTAATCATTACTCTTAAAGCTTTACATGACTATGTAACCCAGACCCCCCAACTAAAGGATGCAACAGATGGACCCCCCTTAATATGAACTCATTACTACGTTGGGGTAACTGGGGGATTATTAGGGGACTCCGTTTTTTGGATCCTTCAGGGGGTCTGGGAAGATCCCTAAACCCTAAACCTTAAACCCTACACTTCTGCTCATGTTATAGGCTGCGGTAGTGCACATCTGCGAACTCTGAGCTGCAAAGTCTGTAAACCCTAAACCCTCAAGCCTAAACCCTGAATTCTAAAGCCGAACCCAAAACCCTGAACGCTAACCCCTAAACTCCAAACCTTGAACCC
>CAJNIZ010024003.1:53021-81533 GCA_905231905.1 Symbiodinium pilosum | reverse complement strand
TTACTAAGTCTCCCTGACCCTCCACTTGGATTGGCTCCTCAACAACAGAGTCTCTTTGCAAAGCACTGTGGCTCCTTGAGGGCCTCTGTGCTGTTGTGTTCGAGGGAGTTGCCTTAAACAGAAGACCTTTCCCGGAACCCTAAACCCTAAACCCTAAACCCTAAACCCCCCCAAGTACCTTCTGTAGAGTTCTGGGTTGCCCTTTGTCATCCTAAACCGAAACCTCTCCCTGGAACCCCCCTGGAGCATGTAAAATGAAGGCCTTGTTTGCCTGTTGTTGTGGTTGTTGGACTTGTGTTCTAGGTACAGTTGAGGTGCAGCCAGTATTAGTGGCCACAGGGCATGGTTTCGCAATTTTGTAGTGTATGGCATATGCGAAGGGCAACGTCATAACGGCAAGCATGAGAGAGAACCCTTAACCCTGCATGAAAGCACATGGATGATGAGAAGCGCAAGTATCTCGAGGGGTGTTCATTCAAATGACGTCCAGAATCCCACCCCTGAGCTGACATACCTTGGTGCCTAATCCGCCCCAAGCCCTAAAACCTAGGACCCGAAGCATAACCGCCAGTATGATTTAAGCTTCTAAGTTCTATAACTTGACAAACCTGCCAGGCCCCATAAATGAACTCTACTAAGATTATCATGCGATTAAAATGAAGTCCCATTTTTGCGGGGTTGAGGTTACCCCTATAAAAACCGAAAGCAATCCTTACTTTGGGGGGTGAGGGGTTGGGGCTGGTTGGGGACGGTTGGGAGAAACATGATGCTCTTATCAGAGATGGCTGACCCTAAATCCAAAGCCTTAAACCCTCAAACTTTAGGCCTAAACCCTGAACCATAAGCCCTCAACCCTGAACCCCAAACCCCAAACCCAAACCCTAAACCAAACACCCAAATCCTTGAACTCAACACCCTAAGCCCTATGCCTGAGGCTACGCCTCAGGCGCATCCTGCACCTGGCGCGGAACCTGTGCCGCAGCGCCCAGCGCGAACGGCTCCTGAGGTCAGGGTTTAGGGTTTAGGGTGTAGGGGTTAAGGGTTTAGGGTTTAGGGCTTGGGGTTGGGCAGTTCAGGTCCCACCCAGTTTCAGTCTATAGTAGGGGAAGTATTCAGAGCTATATACAGTTATCTTACTCCTAAACTCTAAGCCTAAAGTGCTACAGAGTGGGCGCAGTACTCAATCTAAACGGATTTAAGGGTATAGGGTGTTAGGGTATTGAGGTTAGGGTTGATGGCGTAAAGTTTAAGGGGTGTGCGGAAGTCCTTGTAGAGATTTTACACACTGAGGTTATATACGGTATAGGGGTTAAGGTAGCGTACTGAAGTACGAGAGAGGCGAAACATAACAAAGAAACTGGGGTACTAAAGGATGTTAAGGTACTTATGCTCAGTTACCACTACGAGGAAACCTATACGTCAACATTGCGCTAACTTGCTAAAATTCTTAGCGGCAGCGCCGTTTGTTTTTTCAGGTTTGGGAGATTTAGTGCAAGGGGTTTAGGTTTATAGGATTTACGGATCCGGGTTAACAGCGGGGGGTAAGGGTCTAGGTCTCTGGGCTTAGGAATTTGAATGTTGAGCTCAGGGACAAGGCCCTAAAGCCTAAACCTTTGTGACAAGGCTAAGCTAACAGGGCTGCTGACAAATTTTGCTCGGGGCAAAGGAGCAGCTTAGATGCAAGGTATGCAGCCAACCTTGACCCTCCAGTATGGTTTAGGGGTTTTGGTTAAGGGTTTAGGGTTTAGGGTTGGGGGGGTTAGGGTTTAGGGTTTGGGATCTAGGGGTAAAGGTTTAGGGTTCAGGGTCTGTAGCTCTATGAAGCCCTACGAGTCGGTACTATGTTGGAGGGTCCTCCAAGCAACACCCTAAGCCCCACGCGGTTTAGAGTTTAGGGTTTAGGGTTTAGGTTTTGGGTTTAGGCTTCGGGGTTTAGGGAGGACTTGCCTAATGTAGGAGCCTGAATAAGCGGAGTTGCTGTTCAGGAAATGGACAGAAGTTACATTACTATAGGTACGTGTGCAGCTACAGTACATAACATGATTTCTTTAGAAGGGTAACCGAACCCCAAAACAGCAGCCCAGAAAATGAGATTTTCATGTCCGTCAAAAAAAACTTTGCACGCTTGCCATAAGACATACCTGAACCCCCAAAAGTATGAAACATGATGGCTTTGGGGGCTATAGTTAGGGTTTGGGGCTATCATCCTACTTGTTTTTAGGTCCAGGTACTGCGCTTTCCGTCTCACACGCTGTGATATTCTGGGCCTTGCAGCATATTTTTGGCCTGCTACCAGGTTAAGCTGCTAACTCTCCAAAAGGTCGAAGACTTTCATGAAGCACCACGGTCACCATGATTGCTGTGCTTGCGCCCCGAACCCTATAGCCCTGAACTCGTGTTTGGGTGCTCAAAGTGACCCCTATACAGTCTCCAAAGGGGACCTCAAACAATCCCTTCGTACTCACTCTGTATTCTTTGGGTGCTTTGCAGAATTGCCCCATATGCCAAAACCTCAAATCCCACACCCTATAAGGTCTTAGCCCAAAACCCAAAACCCTACCCTACGCTCCAGACCTTAATCCCCGGAAGCCCTAAGCCCTTAACCCTGAATCCTAGACCCTAAACCCTAATCCCTGCAGGAGTGATATAGAAGATGTCATCATGACGAATGACCCCTTTCAGGGGCAGCCTGCGCGGTGCGGGGCCTCAGATGTCTTGCTGGGATTCTAAGGGGTTGCTAGTTTTTGGAATGCTTCAAGCTTCATCAAAGGTTTAGGGTTCAGGATTTAGGGTTGAGGGTATCTTCCCTGGTTATTCCCCAGGCGGTCTGAGGCTCTAGGGTTTTTGGGTTTGGGGCTTAAGGTTGGGGATTTTCAGTAGAAAGAATATGGAATTTCCCAGAATCATCATAAGATTCCCATGTACCCCATATGCGACCTACTTAAGGGGACTAAACCTTAAATCCTAAACCCCCAACCCTAAAGCCTAAATCCCATTAAAACCCTAACCCCCAAACCCTAAGCCCTAAACCCCAAACTCTCCACCTCCAGAAACCGCGGCATAGGCGATTGACCCCTATCTACGCCTTGGCGGCAGCGGCGGGAGCAGCCCGAGGCAGTCTGGCAAAAGAGTAGAGTCTAGGCTTAATAGGGTTTAGGGGGATATAAGGGGATACAGGAGACAGGGTTGAGGTTTAGGGCGTAGGCGGATGTAGGATTTAGGGTGTAAGGTTTAGGAGGTTTAGGTCTTAGGTTTTAGGGTTTATGGGCATATAGGGCAGTATAGGGTTATAGGGGACATGTCCGATGGCCCCTTTCAAGAAAGAACTGTAGCTTGCCAGACAAACACATACCAGGATGCCTAGTACGCATGATAAGCCATAGAATTACGCAGATATCCCCATCTTTAACCCACTTACTAAGTCCCTCTGCATAAACCTTCCAAGTTTTCCTTCATTGAGGGAGATTGTGCTCAATCAGCTGCGTTTAGGTTTAGGCTGTAGGTTTGAAGCTTTAGGGTTTAGGTTGGGTACTGCCCCCCCACCAGTAACAGCTCATATTAGGGGTCCCATTAAGGGCTATATATATATATATACATATATCCATATCATACTTATTATCCAACTCTTACTGAGGGGGGGCAGTACCCAACCTAACTTCCAACCCCCCAAACTCTAAACCCTAAACCCCAAGGGATAAAAGTTCAGGGTGCAGAGTTTACGGTTGGTACTCAACACTCTGCTGGCGTGATCCTTAGTACCTTTCTTATTGAGAGATCTTTGGTTCAAGTATACCAAGGTTGCAGTGTTTTCATATGAACCACATTGACTGTTATGTTAGCAGACGTGTGGTATCCCGGGTAAGAAAGTGATTGTTTCCATACTTACCACGTTCCCAGGGTGGTGTTGGCGTTCTCTGAGAGTTATGCCGGGGAAATGAGGAGTCAGAACAGGAGCGCCAGGTACCCAAAGTCCTGACATCGGTACAAATCATCTCCAACCCCATTGCGAAGTAAACTCTGAACCTTAAACCTAAACCCCAAATAGTACTGTCAGAGATGAGCGCGTGAGAGATATCTTTTGCTGCTGGATTACCGGTTTATGTAGTACGCAGGCTTGGAGGGTCCAAGTAATGCCCAAAATAGGTCCTTTAGGTCCCAAATATCATTCAGATTGTAGTATTTGGGACCTAAAGCCCTCTTCTCCGGGTACTGGGCTAAAACCTATCTACCCCTATAAGCCCCAGTACTTGGGTACTTGGACCCTCTAAGGAAAGACATGCTCGCGAAAAAGCCCTAAACTCCAAACCCCCTAAAGTCTAAACTCCAAAACCCCCTCAACCCTAAACACCCTTAGAAAAAACTAAGCCCTAAAACAAATCCCTAAGTCCGCCAAAAAGAGCCCTAAACACCCTAAACCCCAAACCCCTTTCCCCCTTAAAAAAATCCTAAGCCTTCTTAAAGACAAAGCCCTGAACCGCCTTCAGTCCTATAGCCTAAATGAGTATTTTTTTTTCTGGGGATACTATGGTACCCAATATAGAGTACGATTCTATCCGCCTTTTGGGTATAGTGTCTTATATAAGGAGTATTATTTTACTAGGTTCAACCACCACCTAAACCCTAAACCCTAAACCCTCAAATGGCGGTGTCATGGCTCAGCTCCCGAGGAGGAGGTCTGATCATATGGAGCGATCACCCGTTTGAGGGTTTAGAGCCACTGTCTAGGGTGTAGGGTTTAGGGGGTTCAGGGTTAAGGGTGTAGGGGGTTTCGGGAGTTCAGGGAGTTTAGGGAGTTTAGGGGGTTTAGGGTTTAGGGTGTCTAGGAAGGAGCACTGTCATTGATGACTCGCGATGCTGCGGTTGCGGCAAACAGTGTGATGAAGATTGGTTGCATGCACTCTCCAAAATGCGCGGCTCTCTAAACCCTTAACCCTTAAACCTAAACCCTAATAACGGGCCAGTTCTTCACAATACTTTACTGCATCCTATGCTCTAAGCCCTGAAGGCACTCTGGACCTTGCAACCACCAACCAGTCACCTCCTACCCCAGGATGATGGGTATATAACTGGTTGTATATACAGTCTATGAATATGGTAGATAGTGGATATATAGTCTATGAATATGGGTGTAAGTGGTTTTACAGTGTATGAATATGGGTATATAGTGAGTACATAGTCTATGCTGGGGGTATATAGTAAATATATAGTGCATGGATATGGGTATATAGTGGATCTATAGTCTATGAGTATGGGTATTTAGGAGGTCACTATAAGACATGAAGCCTATCTCTTTCAACAGTAAACGCTAAACCCTCAACACTAAACCTTTGTGCACAGAAGACCCTCAACCCATCAAACCCTCAACCCTGAACCCTAAATCTTAGCACTCTAAACCCTAAACGCTAAACCCCGAAACCCCTAAACCCAAAACCCAAAACCCCTAAACCCCTAAACCCCTGAACCCCTGAACCCCAAACCCCTAAACCCGACCCTTAAACCCTAAACTCCTGAACCCTAAACCCCCAAACCCCAAACCCCTAAACCCTAAGACCCTAAGTCTCTGACAGGCGCCGGTGAGGCCGACAAGCTTATCTCCATCCCTGCGGAGTTGGAGCGGCTGTCTTTCCAGTGGAGATCAAGGCAAGCCTAGGGTTTAGGGTTTAGGTTGTAGGGTTTAGGGCATAGGGTTCTAAACCCCTATAGCCTAAACCCCTAAAGTTAAGGGTTTGGGGGTTTAGGGGTGTGGGTTTAGGGGTTTTTGGTGGAGGGTTTAGGGAGTTTAGGAGTTTAGGTTGTAGGGTTTAGAGTATAGGCGTATGGGGTTTTGGGTTTTGGGTGTAGAGGTTTAGGGTTTTGGGGTTTAGAGTTTAGGCTTTTTCTCCGACCTTACTCCGCATCCCGAAAGTAAGGTGAAGTTAGCCCTAAATATGCTCAGATGAAGCTTGATTCGGCTGCTTTGGGGTGGAGTACAGTGGGGGGAGGGGGGGTGCGTAGGATGCCATAACGAGATTTTAGACTTTGGTAGTGGGATTGAGGCTTCAGGGTCCAGGGTTCGAGGCTTAGGGTTTTAGAGCTTATGGTTCAGGGTTTGGGATTTAGGGTGTGGGGTTATAAATCCCAAAACTCTACACCTTAAATCCTAAGCCGTATACATTGAGAGTTGGGTATTTTCAATAATAGGTTCTAAGTCTAGTGGGCTGCCACTCTTTTCAGGGTTTAGGATTTCGGACGGCGCAGTGATTGTTGCATGTTGAAGTCCTTGACAGGAAAGCATTCAAGTTTCACCCAGTTCATAACACCGACCCTCTATAGTTCCTATTGTAGAAAACACGTAGTGTGTCGCTATATATCTACCTAGGTAAGGTGCGACCTCTTCCCAAGCAGCGATTGATACAGGAAGTTTTGTTAGCAGGTTCACTAAATCCCGCGCTCTAAGCCCTCAACGCATAAGTCGTGGGGCTTGTGAAAGAACAGCCCCAAAAAGCGTTCGCTCCTCGGTTCAGGGTTTAGGGCTTACTCCTAATGTGTAGGTATTCAAGAAGCCTAGGACCGTAACATTGGCATAGTCCTCCTTAAGTAGATAGAATAGGGAGTATATGGGGATCTTGTTATAGTATACCCACAGCCATGTTCTATCTACGTGGGTATTGGTCTAAATTCCCTATAATACGGGGTGCTACATTTGGGTTCCCATTATAGTACGGGGCCCTATATAAATTTCCCCCATTTTGGGAACAGTAATTTAGGGAAACTTCCACGTAAGGAGGACTGTAGTTATTTAGGCCCGTACATTTGTCACTTGGGGGTCCCCCCTAGCTGATGTTAAGAGAGTGTATTCGGACGGTCAAGGGGACTTAGTAAGTATGCTTGTAATGTAGGAGGACCCCCCACGATGTAATAGTGGTATAACAGGAATATAGGAGACCCTAAGACAACCCTTATTATCCCTTATAGTCTCTATAACTGGGTGGGGGGGGTCCACCTAAGGTATATACTCATTTAATCGTATAGCTGACTTTTGCGGTGTAAAGCAATGCAGCAGGTGGCCCTCTCAAAAACCAGCAGGCGCACGGCTCTTTTGCTTCTGGCGGAAAGCACCCACACATCCTTTGGTGCCCTCATCCTCTCTGAGATGTTGATGCAAAGGCCCCGAAGAAATTGCGCTTCGAGGCTCCGCGCCCGAGCTGGGAGCCACAGCGATGCTCTTGACCTTACCCTAGGGATCCAAGTATACAAATAATACCTACATTGGACCCTAAAGTCTGTAAATATTACCTACATTGGGCTAGTTGGATCCCCAAACCCTAAATCCTAAACCCTAAAACGAATCCCAAACCCTAAAGTAGATATTACCTACATTGGGCTATTTGGATCCCTAGGGTTAGCATTCCCACGTTCCCAATTCACGTGCAGCATCCAGCGGCGCACCGAGGCGCTGCAGGCTTGCCAAACGCGGCTTGTGGACGCTTCGAACCACCTAGAGAGCCAGTTACCCATAATTATAGGCAACTTTCCCCTAGTTTCCTAATATTTTGGGTTAAAGTAGCCCATTATTATGGGTAACTCGGCTTTGCAGGGCAAATCCTTGACAGAAAAAAAGGCTCAGCTGCGGAGCATGGCGCATCAAAGCGGATTGCACGAGCTGCCATTCTCGCCAGTCTGGCTGGCAGTCTAGGAGTGAGGGTCCAAGGACCCGAATAAGAGGGCTTCAGGGCCCAAATATTATACTATTCATGGTATTTGGGCCCTGACACCCTATTATTTGGTCATTGAAGCTGATCTGGAGTTTCTTTAATGCCAACCCCAGTTGTCATCATCCCAATTATCAACCTACCTACTATAGGGTTATTTAGAATAAAGGGTTTAGGGTATTGGGGTTATATGGGGATAATGGAAAAGAAGATGGAAACCACTATAATGGGGATTATATTCTATAGTATAGGGTATAACACATTTATAAGTCCCCCTAACCCTGCAAGCTAAACCCTAAACCCTAAACCCTAAACCCTAAACCCTAAACCCTAAACCGTGGGTCTTCTCCCAAAGCACCTTTTACAGAGGCCGAAAATCCAGCAAATGATGGGAGCCAGGGAGGGATCCAGGCTCCTGGCGGAGGTTCATGGGATGTAAGGATTATTACCAGTACTCAGGTTTAGGGTTTAGGGTTTAGGGTTTAGGGTTTAGGGATTTAGGGTTTAGGGTTTAGGGTTTAGGGTTTGGATTTTAGAATTTTGAGCTCAAGGCCAATGGAAGGATTACCAATGAGAATTGAGGTTATAGCAAGCAAGCTAACAAGTCTCACGGGGTGCCTTGTAAACATGCGCGGGGCTCTCACAAAGGTGTCTTTAGGGATCTTGAGTCCATGGATATCCCTAAGGGTCCAAGCACTCAAATACTAGGGTTTTGGGGTTCAAATACTGTACTATTAATGGTATTTGGGCCCCAAGTCCTTGGACCGTTAGGGTATGACAGGTCATCAGGGGTTGGTACAAAATCCTATATGACCCTTGCAACCTAACACCCCAAACCCTGCAACCTGGTGTGAAGATAACCCTGAACCCCAAGGCTCCCAAGTATAGATAGTCATTCCGATGAATATTGCCAGTGGGTTTAGGGTTAGGGTTTAGGGTTTAGCGTAATTCCCAGAATTTCAGAGTATATGATTATTCAGTACTGGATGGAGCCCTAACTAAACCCTATAACCTGGAGCGAAAGAAAACCCTAAGGGTCCCAAGCATATATATAACTATCATATGCTCCCAGAAGCCTGAATGATTAGTTACGTATGAACAGAATCCCAAAATATATGACTATTCTTTACTAGTCGGATCCTTCGGGTAGCCCCAAACCTTAAACCCTAATGCCCTGAAAAGGAGCACCGATGCAGAGACGGAAAAGGTGCTGCCTGCTTGCGGCTCCTCGCTGATGGAACGCGGCAACAGCAAGGTCCCAGCATGTTACGTAGGTGGGGTGAAGAGAGATTATACAGGAGGAGTGTATGGAGTTTACACAGGGGCAATCTGAGAGTGTACGGGGATTATGTTGGGTATATAGGGATAATGGAGATCCAAATGGAAAACTACATGGAAGATGAAATGGGAACTGCTGGGGATTTGCAAGATTTTCTGCCTAAGGCCTTACCTAGACCACCCAACATAGTACCTTCTCTGCTAAAACCCTGAACCCTGAACGCTACATGCTATAGTCCCCCTTCACTAGATCGAACATGGCGTATATGGGGATCTTGTTACTATATACCCCAAACCATCGAGCTACTTGGAGCTTCATCAATCAAAGAGCTACCCTACCAGTGCCTAGTACTTACAGGAAATCATTCGGAGGGTCAAGGCGACTTAGTAGGTGTACTTATACCCCCTAGAAGCCATACGATAACTTCAGTTTTCCGAATTATTAACCTACTTACTAAGTCCCCCATGTCCCTCTAGGCATTTACGCAAGATAACGTGTATCATCTGAGAGTATAACAAGAAGTTTATGCGTACCCCAACCCCCAGAATAAGCATCCCACTATTATTATGTGATAGCGATTGGGTCTTTATCATAGGGGATGGGGAACCCTAAACCCTAAACCCCTAAACCCTAAACCCCTAAACCCTAAACCCTTAAACCCAGAACCCTAAACCTCCTTGTTAAAGTAGGAGAGCTGGTTCAGGAACCTTGACTTCAAGCTGTCAAGCCAAGACTTGAAGCCCCAGATGAGGGTTTCGCGGCTCAGGGTTTAGGCCCAACGGTTAGGGTTTAGGGTTTCATGCGGGTCCTACAGTGGGATTCCTGTCGCAATACGTGTCCCTATATACATTTTCATTTGGGGAACAGTAATTTAGGACCAGTCCCAAATCTCAAAGCATTTTGGTTTAGGGTTTAGGGTGGCAATTGTAGTCGCAGCTGCTTACAAGATGTTCTCCCGAGGTGGCCACTATCTCTTCATATATAGGGATTTCCAAAAATGGTGCCCCCACAAACCCTAAACCCTAAACCCTAAAGCTTAAACCCTAGATCCAAATATGCCGCTGCATAGTCCTTATTATAGGGACCCTACGAAAGGACCTCCAGTTCATGGAAACATCCCGCACGTATATATGTCGGGGTGTGCCAGAATTAGGGTACCATTTTGGGGGTCCCCATAGTAAGGACTATAGTATATTTTGGGTCTATATTGGTATTCCCTTATTTTCGGAAACTACCATGTATATATGTATATACACACACATACATACACATGTGTATGTTATGTTTATGTGTATATCTGTTGTCTATCCAATGCGACCACATGGCGAACAACAATCCGGAAACAAGAGTCAACGCCCCGACTCACGGTTCAGGGTTTCCGTTTTAGGGCTTGCATGGACTGTGGGCTTACACGAATTAGGGTTTGGGGCGATGACACCTAGACCCTAAACCATGTAAAGTTATGCAGTTGAGAGTTTACGGTTTCACATGTATGTAGACCGCTATACCCTGCCCTTTTTAGGATGCTTAACTTTATGTCTAGTATCTTCTATATACAAAATTCGGTACACCAAAGAAGGGTAGGGTAGAGAGGTAGAGATGTCTGGGCAGGGTTTAGGGTGAGGAGCTCTGAGGGTCTCCCCTCATCGTTGTCCATGATGATGTCATAGATTCCCTTCCCACCCTCGCCCATAATGCGCCCCCACCCTGCCCTTGGCAGGGGCCCAAAAGGGTTGTATCCATGATGATAGCACGGAACGATGGAATGGGTTCTGGGGGTTCCGTCCCTTTCCGTTGATTCTGCTTAGGGGCTTCAGAGGGGGTACTTTACGGATCCATGCCTTCTGCGCCTGCTAAAATTTGGGTCAATGGAGCTATACTCTAAATTCCTTAAAGGGAGATTATCGGGATTGGATAGGGGAATATTATAGGGGTTATCAAGGGGGATACTAGGAGTTTAGACTTTGGCTCATGTGGCAACGGAAGGTTGGCGGCCAGCAAAGTGACCTGTCGGATTCTCAGCCTGCTGATCTGCGTTGCTGTTGAAGGTTTGGGTTAAGGTTTCAGGCTTCAAGGTTTGGGGTTTAAGGGTTTGAGGGTTTAGGGTTTAGGCTTTAGGGTTGGGGTTTAGGCTTTAAGGTTTAAGCTCAGGGAACCCAATAAAGAGCAAGATTCTATCCTCCCTTTTTTGGTGTGGTATTTTCAATACAGAATATGATCTTACTTGGTTTAAGCACCCTAAACCCTGCAGTCAACCCTAACCCCTAACCCCTTACTCACATGTTTTTGAGTAAGGCCCAGGTGTAGTCGTGAGCGATTCTGATATCGAGTTACCTAACCCGAGGATTCACGCGCCCCATCATCGGGTCCCTTTTATATTCATAGGGATATATAGGGTTTAGGGTTTAGCTAGCGTTTAGGGTCCATGTACCCAAGATTCATAAATGCCCTCTTAGTAGAAGCCAAATCCGAAGCACCCCTAAACCCTTATCCTGGCGCCAGTGTCAGTTTTAAGTTTACCCAGAGACCATACGGGCGGACATAGGGCTCCCTTTGGTAGGTTAATATGCGCGAAGAGGAATCCATGTCCATGAACCAATTGAGAAATATTGATTGCGCTAAACACAATACCCAAAACCCAAAATCCCAAATCCTAAATGCTAAGCCCCTATAACACTAAACCCCAAACGCTAAATCCTAAACCCTAAACCCTTACATATGCCCTTAGGGTTCATGCCGACCTTCAATCATGCCTGAGGGCTTCAGTTTAGTCATAGAGCTCCTTCTCAGATAAAGCTTAGGTGTCAGGAACCCCCAAAGTTTAGGGTTTATAAACTTTTTAAAGGGGGTTATATAGGGGATACAGTATTGGTTGTTCTTTTGGCCCCCAACCCTAAACCCTAAGCCCTAAGTAATAATCTTCGCAGCGTGAGCTCAACAAGACATAGGTTGGGCATGGAAAGTAGTAGGAAAGGTGTAAGGTGCTGCAACACGCGTGTGTCTCTAAGGTGTGGTGGCACCCCTGCCGCAACCCCCTAGACATATGAGTAATATTTCATTTGGGAATACTATGGTACTCCATATAGAGTAAGATTATCTCCTGCTTTTTTGGGTATAGTACTTTATATAACGAATATTATCTTACTAGGTTCAACCCCTCAAAAAAACGCTACTCATATGAGGTTTGTTCTCAAGGCCCTCGGCTCAGGTTATTCCAAGGTGACCATTCGAGATGCCTGTTAAAGGTGCGCGAAAGAGAGGGTTTAGGGTTTATAGTCCCCCTTAAGCAGATAGAATATGGGGTATATGGGGATCTTAGTATAATGTACCCAAAGCCATATTCTATCTACTTAAGGGGGACTATAGGGATAAGGGTTTAGGATCCTAAAGGAGAACAATGCTTCGCAAAAGTTTAGTCACAAACAGTAGGAACATATTCTTGCTGCGATCATAACGCCTATTATTCATTTTCAAAATGTAGTGTTACTGTCTGGCTTCCATTTTCTCTTTATTCCACCATATTCCTTCTACAGGAGGACAGACCTTTTTTGATTCAATCTTTGTGGGGTTTCAAAATGATTGTTAGTGCTATTGTTATTACTGGTGCTGTCGCTAATACACTTACGATTGTTATTCCTTTGATTACGATTATTGAGATCATCATTACTATTTTATTAACTGTTTCTGTTACTATTACCGTCACTATTACTGCTACTCTTACTGTTGCGATTTCCATTAAATTATTTTTTATTCAGTAATCGCAGATCAATCCATCAGCTCCCATGGCAAAGGCTGCGAGGTTGAGACAATTCTCACAAGTGGGTCCTGTCCCCTCCCACCACACCTATCAGGACCTATCAGGCCCCAACTTCACAATAATTGCATGCAAAGACTCCAGTTGATTATTATAGTCATGGGTTCCCTCATCACCCCCCTTTATACTAGCCCCCTAGGTTCCCCCTAATTGAGGTTACTTAGGGATAATAAAGGCTAACTTAGGTTAGTTCGAGGGGAACCTATAGGGAGGTACTCTAGAGGAGGTTATAGGGAATCCATGATATAGTGAAAACACTTTATTTTTGTACCTTTAGATATCGGTAAAGCCTTTGTTCAGGCAACTCAAAGATTCCGGATTCCTGGGTTTTGCCAGTCTGGCAAAACGGCGTCGCGAAAGCTTAGAGCTGGCTGGATACCAGCAGCCTTTGTAAGCTGCAAGACAATCGCGCGTCAGGAATGTCAAAGCGAGTACATGCATCGCGCGGGATAGAAGCAGGTACAGGATCGAAGCAGGAGGCGGTTCGTGGAGGCCTGGGCGATGGCACGCAAATGAGCCCAGTGACCATTCTGGTGAGGCCTACGTTCGGACTCCTCTACGTCATGTACCGCAACCTTGAAATAAAACTCGCATCTGTCTTAAAGATACTATATCTGGAGTATCGCGAAAGTTGCTAGAAACAAGACGCGAAAGGATTTTTTCGATAGTTGGCCACTTTCTATGCAAGGATTTTGGAACACCCGAGCAACTGCTCCATTTCTCAGAGGCAAGGCTTCTGGGCCTGGTCCAACTGTCGCAGGTCACGGCATGGCATGCCGCAAACATGAGAGTAAGGCGAGTTGCAACATGATCTCCACCAAGATTGCTCACAATAAGCTCCAAACAATCTAAACACCTGGAAGTCTTTTCTTGGCAAGAATTCTTATTCTAAATGTGAGGGCTTCCTCCTGACTTTTGAGTTGAAAGCCCGCGAGTCAACTCTAGTTCAGTCACGGTCTCAGCGCAGAAAAAAAAAGTTATGGGTCTTCGAGCTTTCGTGGTTCGACTAGTCTTCCCCTACTGTGTGTGTGGCGTATGGAACACCACGCATGCCGCAAACGGCTACAAAGATGGCTACAGGTCAGACCCGAGGTCCGCTATGCCTCTGAAACAGCTTGCCAAGCCCAACAAGCATGGACACCAGAAAAAGGTTTACTGTTAACGCATCTTGCCTTGCGGAAAACATCTTCTACATTTTGTAATGCCCTTCAACCACTTCCTCTGCAAGTTTACTTTTTTGCTGCTCACAGCCCCATTCGCCTGAACTGTGCTTGCAAACATGGTTTTCAGTAGTCTGCCGTCTCGCGCCGCCTATCAGCAAGCCAACGTGCCAGTTGGCAGACCACATGCCAGGGGTCGCAGGTTTTGGAACTGATTGTGTTGTGAACAGGGTTTGTCTTACTACCTACTGACTGTAGAGGGTCCTGCCTTTAAGACCACCATGGCAGTTCCCCTGTGCGTGGGACGTGTGCTCAATTGAGGCCTTGGCACCTTGCAGAGCCTGGACCACCACAGTCCGTCACGAAGCTGACTGCGGTGCGCAGAGGGTTCAACCTTCTTGCAGTCAATTTGATATCATGACATGAGTCTGTGACACGAGGGAAAGATTAATAAAGCTTCAGAAAGGTATTGAGCGCATCAATAAGGGACAGACAAACCTCAAAAAACGGTTCCCACAGCGTTCTCCTTCTTAAAGCTAATGAACACATATATGACATATATACATATATACCTACATACATATCACATGTAAATCTACATATATGTATACATATACATATATATATATATACATATATATTCATGTTGTTTTTTCAAAGCTGGGTGGGGTTTGGCTTGCGCGGGCTATCAGCATGCAGTTTTGAACCTACGTGAAGGATGTCATGTAAATGTGATGCTTGTAAGCTTTCAAAATCGCCAGGGCGCGAAAAGAAGAGTAAAAGCCATTGCTGTGGCAGGGTAGACAAAATCTGAATACAAAACCCAGCTTGTTATGTTTCAGTGCTCACGCATCTTCACGGTTGTAGAAGTTTGAACCCGCAACTAGCCAGCAACCATTTCGTCGCTGTGGTTGCTTTGTAAAAAGGAACCCTACATGCAGAAAGGGTCCGTATCATTGCTAGTAGCGTGGCCCCGCGTGAGAAGTTTCTTGTGGTGTAGCTCGTCTCTTCTTTCTCTTCACGGGAAAATTGGTTCGGGTCAATATCTGTCTTGCCTCGGCGGACGCGTTCGTAGTGCGAGGTTCCACGTTGTGTTGGCAGTGTTGAGGTTTACGTCTTCGGGCAATATAGGATTTAAACCCAAATCAAGATTTGCCTAGGTTGATGGAATGGGCTTTGGGAATATGCTTGAGGCGACGTGCAGTGTCTGCGTTATCTTTGCCTCATCATGTTTCCAGTTGATGTGGGATTTGGACTGCCACATGTGCAGGCTGAAAGGGCAGAGTTTCCATGATTTCCAGGCAGCACGAGATGAACATAAATGTGCATGGGTTCCCCCTGCAGTGGCTTGTAGCCCTCATGACATCTCAGGCCAAGGGACTCCTGTTGAATGTGATTTTCATAAGGCTTGTATACATGAACCCGGCCTTTACCTCTCCTCTTATCATCTTCACGTAAAGGTTCAAAGCTTTTCGATGTAATTAGGATGACGTCAGCGATCCTGAGGCCGTCAAGGTTGAGACGGTTCCATGACGAGCTGTACTGGCATGACTCTACGCAACTGCCTGTCCAGGAGCAAAAGCAAAAGCTGCTTCGCACAGTGCAAATCATCGAAGGCGGTATGACGACGTGGCATGCTGCAATTTGTTAAGCTGTTTCAGGCCTAAAGTATTCAACCTCAACAGAGGAATTTCTATGGAAGAATGTATCGTCAACACTGCCCATATGTCAATCAAAAGTTGCTATTGCATTGTCTTAAGTGCACGCATTTCTCGATTGGGGAACCTTGGAGCTAGAATTACAAGGGTCATAACAGATAGATACTGCAGAACCCCACGCAAAAAGTCATCAATGTTGTTTCTTTATAACCCTTAGACAGCTATGATGTAGTATCATTTCTGCAAATCCGATTGGAATGGTTTAGGCCCCTGCACTATAGTTGTAAAGAGAGGATTGGAGTCATGCTTCAGGACGTGTTGCGGGATGTCTGGAGAAACTCCCACGGAAGACATTGTCCGTGTTTTGCCAGGTTCAGCATTGGAATTCGACAGGTGGAAACAGGGGTGTTTGTAAGCACTTCGTTCAGCCCAAATCTAAAACATGTTGACCCATTGGGGGAATTTTGGGGTTATATTGGGGTAATATAGAAGGGTTATCCTGGGGTAATATTAGGCTTTTGTTGGGATAATATTAGGGTTATATCGGGGCAATAGTAGGTTTTTTTTGGGGTAAGATTAGGCTTATATTGGGGTAGTATTGGCTTATACTGGGGTAGTATTGGGTCATATTTGGGTAATATTAGGCTTATTTTGCGGTAGTAATGGGGTTATATTAAGATCCTCTCGAGGATCCTGCTGTGTAGTGCAGACACGTGGGCCAGCTTTGCAAAGAAGTATTTCTAAACAAAAGCTGGGGTTCGGTTGGGTTTAGGGTTTTAGGGTTTAGGGTTTAGGGTTTAGGGGATTACCCCCATAAGACCCTTCATAGATCCCCCAAGCACCCCTTATTGAATCGAACATTTCCTATGCCGTACACTTTCTGCAAGCTACTGAAGTCTCTCCACTGCAAAAGGTCCAGCTCTTGCGCACTTTAATCTTGAACCTGGCCCCTTTCCAGTATTTTTCTTGGTCTCCAACAGTAAGGGCACACTAAACCCGAAACCCCAAAAATTTCTTCTAGACTTATGGTCTTCTGAATTAGCCTTCTTTCCCCAAGGGTCCAAGGACCCAAATAATAGGGTTTCAGGGCCCAAATACTATACTAGACATCCACCACAAACAAAAGTACGAATCCAGCTGCAAATTGCCCGCCAAGTTCGAAAAGCCACGCCGACATGCTGTCGAAATGTGCACATGAGGTACGGTTCAGGGTTCACTTGGATGATCTTTTGACTGAGTGTGCCTACTTAGTATCCCCAATAGCCCCTATTATAAGCCCCAGAACCACCCTAAACCCTAAACCATAAGCCCTAACCCTAAAGTTTAGGGAGATAACCCATGTTACTAAGTAGATTTCCGAAGTCAAGAGATCTTTCAAGTGGGGTTTAGGGAGGAGACTAGGACTGAGGTTGCTGAGAGTCTAGCGGTGTTTGGGGGTTTTGGGGATTTGGGGAATGCTGTAATGGGGGACAAACTAGGAGCTGCAAAAGACCCTGAACCCTAAACCCCAGACCAAAACCCTAAACTCTAAAGGGATCCATTCCTATCATTGCCTACTAAGCACCAGACAGGAGAGTTACCCTCCCACCCTAAACCTTGAACCCCCAAATCCTAAACCCTAAACCCAAATCCTATACCCTAAACCCCGGCCGCCTCTAGCTTTCTGTTAACAGGCCTTTAGATCTTATTGTGCAACTTTTCGTGTTCCATGCTCGTTTTCGGGAGAGTAGGTTTTAGGGCTTGGGGTTCAGGATTTAGGGCCGGGGGTGCATGTTAGGTTAGGGTTTAGGTGGAGGATGAAATAAGCTTTGAACCTTTTCTCCCAATATCGTGCCACTAAACTTACTGGTGGTCAGTAGGGAATAAAGGAATACATTCTTACTTAATGTGCTCGGCCATTCCCTATTAGTACCACTAAATAAAGCATGTTCCCATGCAGGATGAACATAGAAACCCTAAACGGGCCCAAAACCTTACACACAAAAGCCCAAACCCTAAAGTGAAAATCTTTACCCCTAAAACTGGGTGAAAGGAAGGCGTGGGTTTGGAGCCTAAGGTCCTGAACTTTGAGACTTTCAGGCTTTTTGGATCTATTTCTTCGGTTAAAGGTTTAGAGTTTAGAGCCTACCGAGACCCTCCAATGTAGTATTTTTTCGGTAATCCTAATAAGAGTCCTAGCCCAAAAACCATACCAAACCCAAACAGGAAGTACATTAAAGGGTCCGGGTAAGGGTTTACAGTCTAGGGTTTCGGGTATGGGCTTGCTTCACGCATTCTCCTGCCGTGCCCCCACCTATATGCCAAAGCACCCCCTGAATTAGCCTGAATGAACCCTAGACAAGCCGAGAGCCTTGGGTTTAGGGTTTAAAGGGTTTAAAGGGTATAGGGTTTATGGTATAGGGTTGAAGGTATAGGGTTTAGGGGGTGTTAGTATGGGGGGTGGGGATGGTTGGCAAACCCAGGGGTGTTATTTACTGGTGCTTAGGGTGAGCGGGGGAGTGGATCCTGACAATAATCCTCATATAAACCCTTGTACTGATCTCTATATTCACTCCTCCTAAAGTACCAGGAAGTTCAGCCTAAACCCTATAAACTCCAAACCCAAGATCGTACGCCTAAGCCAGAACTGCAGAAACAGCTTGCATGGGGCATGGGGCTTTCCCGTAAGGACCCGTATCTTCCGGGCTGTCTGACGGATACGTGATTGAATTTGGGGTGGAATTTGGGGTCCAAGGTTCAGCTGCTTGTGTGGTCGCGGAACCCAGTCCTATTTGAAGATTCATGATAAACCTTCCCCATTATTGACCTGCTTTCCAAGCACCCCTGACCTTCCAAGTAGAGGGCCAACCTACGGCGGCTTCAAAACGTTCGCCCCAAGGGAAAGAAGTACTCATCACCGACAGTAAAGCGCTGAGTACTTAGACCATCCATTTACCCTGTATCGGCGCCTAAATACTTATTCTTGGGGGCCAGATATCCTGACGTGTGGTACCTGCAGGGTTTTGGTTATCAAGCAATTCTTACATAATGCTCGATCAGAACCCAAGGTCATCCAAGTATGGGGCCCTAATGGGGCTCGTCCCTTCAGGGAAGTTTAGGACCCTGAAGGGTACATATAGGGTATATATATATATATGTACATATAGAGTAAGCATAAGGATCCCGGGGTTAAGGGCCCGTACTAGGGGCCCATGCTTTCAACCTTGGACCCTGGTCATCCATACAAATCCCTTGTAGCTCCTTTGTGGCAAAGCCACCAACCATGTCAGCCGCTCAGCTAAATAGTTTAGGGTTTTGGGGGTTTGGGGTTTAGGTTCCCAAGCTCACCCCTTCCCGTAACGATGACACCCTTCACACGCCTAGACCCTAAACCCTAAAACCCTAAACTCTTCACACGCTTGGTAGTGAATGTCCCCCCTCTGTCATGATGGTACTATACGTGCAAGCGGTTTTAGTTGCCCTTGAAACCCGGATGTCCTCCTTGGTTTACCCCAAACCCTGAACCCTAAACTCAAAACCTTAAACAGGGCTTAGGATAGAGGACCTGAAGAGGGTGGGTAGACCAACTCCTCCATCACCCTGAACCCTAAACGCAACATCTTCAACCCATCAGAAAGGGATTGGTCTAAACTCAGTATAGTACTGGTCCCTACCATGGGTTCCAATTACCATACGGGGTCCTTCTATGAAGTTCCGCCAATTGGGGAACAGCATCTTAGGCCCCTAAACCCTAAACCCCTAAACCCTGAACCCCTAAACCCTAAACCCAAAAGCGCAACTTTCAGGATTTTGCTCCCCTGGCACCATACCTTGCAGAGTTTCTGGCGCGCCATGTGCGCCCTGGCTTGGCATTGCTCGATTGAGGTTTGGGGCTTTGAGTTGAGGGATTTAAGCTGTAGCCTTCAAAGCCCTAAACTCTAAATGTTCTGGGTTTTGCGGGCCAGGGCTTAGGGCTTAGGATTTGGGTTTGGGCTTTTGGGTTGGAGCCCCTGGACGCACATAAACGCAAAGGAGGTTGACCGCAAATGGGTGTTTCCAAATTAGGGATACCTTTCTGGGGGGCCTAATAATAAGGTCTATAGTACTTTTGGGTTCATCTTGGGTTCCCCTTATTTAGGGAAACTACCAAATCCGTAGTATGCCGATGTTATACTATACTTGGATTCCTACTGAAATTTTAGGCAGTGGCTTCCCAAATTTGCAGTACTGTTTGTAATCTTTGGGGCAAAATAACAGCGATATCTCATAGAAACAACAATGACACAGGCAATGACAAAAACAATAGTCACAAAAGAGCGAATAGCAATAGGAGTATAAGAAACAGGACTAGAAGGTTGAGGGGCCGCGCGCATGAGAGTCCCGTGAGTCTCGAGCATTGTCGCCTCGGAGAGCTTCTCCAAGTACCCTTTGGTGATCCAAAGAGGTTTAGGGTTTAGAGTTTAGGGTTTAGGGATTTATGGTTTAGGGTTTAGGGTTTAGGATGTATGGGATCACCCCTATTCACCTGCATGTATCCTCGCTGTGGATGGAGGAAAGCTTGCACCTACCCTGTTTATCATATACCCCTATGAATGTCAGTACTTTGTCTGGCTTGGGTATTGACGGTCAGAAAGATGGCTTAGGATTGAGGGTTAGGAGCGTACCCTGAATGATAGCAGGATCCCAAATCTTAAGCTTCCATTCCACGTATAGTGACCCAATAATTTGGTGCTGGAAGTTTGGTGTCAGTAGTGGTAGTACAGGTTTTCGGCAAGTATATGATTATTGCGTGCTTGGACCCTCAGGGTAGGGTAGAATGAAAACCACAGAGAGAAAAGAAGATGGACAATGAAGTGCAACATTCTGGTTCATACCTATACCGCCTATACCCTAAGCCCTAAACACTGAACCCTAGTTGGGGTTGAAGCAGGTCAGGCTTGGGTCGGAAGGTTTGGCGTTTCATCTCAGCCAAAACTTGAATCGCAAGGACCCAAACAAGACCTAACCCAGTGGCATGAATCGTAGGTTCCCCATACTACCCCCCTCTTTACTACCCTCTCGGTTCCCCCTTAATTAAGGTTATTTAAGGATAATTAGCTTAAATTAAGGTTAATACATATGAAGAGGTCGAGATACAGCCACCTACCCTTAGTGTGGAGTACCTTAGTCATAAGTTGCGTTCTACACCCAGATGCGCCGATGTGCGAAGCCCCCTAACCCCAAAACCTTGAATCCCCAAACGCTCATCCCTGAACCCTAAAACCTTAAGCTTAAACTCTAAACCCAAGATCCCTGAACACTCAAATCCTCAAATCCTAAGCCCTAAACCCTACAACCCTGAACCGAAACTGTGCACAGAAACTTCCTTCGAGGCCTGCACGAGTGACCGCTGGGGCACCCTCTGAGGAGCTTCAGATGCTCCTGGTCACCCTCCAGCAACTGCGCGACAATCAGTTTAGGGTTTAGGCGTATAGGCTTTGGGGTTTAGGGTTATGGGATTTTGGGTTTAGGGTTATGGGTTTAGGGTTATGGGTTTGGGGTTTAAGGTTATGAGTTTTGGGTTTAGGGTTATCGGTTTTGGGTTTAGGGTTTTGGGTTTAGGATTTGCTGATCTGGTGTCTAGAATGGTACCCATACGAACATGAAATCCGCTTTGAGATAGCAGTCTTTTATGTTCGCGTTTGTCTAAATGACCCGAGTTGGAGACTACAATAGCAGGGGATCTAGAATGTAGGGCATGTTCTACACGCAGTGCATGTCTACTTGGATGAGTAGTTTGGGGTAGGAGTCTAGGTTTGAACTTGAAGGCTGAGGCCCTTTTAATCCTATAGTTTCCATTGTCTTTTCCATTATCCCTATACAACCCCTATAGGATCCCTACAATCTCTATAGTTTCTATTTTGTATTCCATTATCCCTATATAACCCCTATAGGATCCCTATAACCTCTATAGTTTCCATTTTCTTTTCCCTTATAACCCCTATATCTCTGCATCCTTGGAAAGCTCGGAGGTTCAAAGTCTGCCCTTCTCCACTACAAGGGGCCAGCTACGGCCTGCTTTGTTGTTGAGCCTTACTTTTTAACCTCGCGCGCAAGCAATATCGAACTGTAATTCTTAATAGTACCCAAAACAGGAGCCAGAGTGTAGGCTTAATGAAACAGAATACGATGACTCTTTGAGTTGCGCAAAGCACTTTTGGTTTGCGGCTGATTTGAGGCATGCCGGGTGAAGCTATCCCCTAAACCCTAGATCCTAAGGTGAACTATGCGCGATTTAGGGTTTAGGGTCTATATGTGAGGTGTTTACACCTCAGAGTTGTCAAAGGCCAAGAGGCAAGGGTATTGAAGTTGGCCGTTGACGATTCAAGGCCATACGGGCCCAAGCACCCGCATGATGGGGTTCACGGGTGTATATAGGGATACGTAGGGCTAGATAGGTTTCAGGGTCCAAGTACCCAAGAGTTGAAGAACTTCTTGGTCCCAGATACTATATCTGGATGTTTGTTGGCACCCGAAACCCTTGATGTTTTGAGTGTGCGGACCCTTGAGGAAGCATTTGCCCAACATTTTCCAGTTCTCCCCGGGTCGCATTACCTCAGTGCCTACCTTCGACCACTGGCCCACACCTGTTGAGGCATTCATAGTCTGCAAATTGTTGTCAGGGTTTAGGGTTTAGGTCTCAGTACAAGGCTTGGCAAACCCTAAAGGCCCGAGTATCCAACAAATATATACTTAGACACCAGGCTTTCCATGCAGGAGCCCACTTGGGCCCAAAGCACCTGCTCCACAGCTACTTGAACTGTTTCCCAGACCCCTGAGCGGATCTAGAAAGGCGACCCCCTGTTAGGGTTCCTAGAAATTACCCAAGAGCAGTACAAGGTGCCATAAATGGGCGTTCCACCTTATAGATCCTTTTAGGGGCCCGGGTTTGGAAATAAGCTTGCAAGGATCATCACTTTCTCCGCAACGGTCGATTCCTCTCCGCACCTGGGATCGAGCAGTCCACGCATACTTCCGAGGGGTCCATGTAGCCATATAGAGTGAGTATATGTGTATATATATATATGTATATAGATATGACCCCCACCCCCCCAGGTAGCTTTAGGGAACGCTTTTTGGACACTATGTCTAGACTGTATGAGCTATAATCTAAACTCCTTAAAGGGGGTGTTATACAAGGGAGTATATTTAACACGGACACCAGGAGTTCAGACTATTGCTCACGTACCTGGGGCCCTTTGGGAACTTCAGTAGCCTAAAACTCCAAGCGCTAAACCCCTAAACCCTAAAACCGCAAATCCTAAACCCCGAACCCTAAACCCCTAAACCCCTAAATCCCAAAGCCCTAAAGTTCTAAAGCCTTAGGAAGGTAGTTTGATAATCATGTTCCATTCCCTCTGTCGCTACTGACCACCCATGAAAACAAGAGGCTCGCCTTGGGTTTAGTGTGTAGGGTTTAGGGTTTAGGGTTTAGGGTTTATAGGGCTTGGGCATAGAAATGACCCCCGAATTGCAAAGACCGACCAATCCTTAAGAAGCTTTCATCTTCTTGAAGTGGCCTTTGGTTAGCTGGGAATGAAGGAAAGGATCCATTCCTTCATTCCTAGCTAACCAAAGGCCAGTCTTGGGCCTTCGTTGTCCCTGAATCAAGTCTTAATCCGAGCCGGTGTAGTTTGGGACGGGCAAATTTGGATGTGGGTTTTTCAGTGGAGGCCAGGGTCTCTGAGGGTAATCAGAAACAGCTAGTTCGCCACCTCTGAAAGATTAGTGCTTACAGTAGGGTTCACGGGGCACTTGGAAGACTGATATTCTGTGAAATCTTGGCAGTGTAGATAGGCCTGATGGGGAAGACTATACATGCTTCCGCTATGCAATTTCATCCTATAGCCCTGAAACCGTCAACACCTAAATCCAAAACCCTTGTACCCCCAAACCTCTGGGCCTTAAACCCGTATACGCGAAAAGGCTACTTCACCTAAATCCTAAACCCTTGTACCCCCACCCGTAAATGCGAAAGGGCTAATTGTCAGCAAGGTGGAGCAGAGACACTTCCAATAGCCCCTATTTGTATATGAGCTATAGTCTAAACCCCTTAAAAGGGGGCTATATAGGGGATTATATAGGGGACTACTATAGGGGTTATAGACAGTGGCTCATATGTATATACACGTCATTTTCCGATCAGTTTTCCATGTCTCTGCTCCATTTGATTCTTCATGATTGGGGTAATAACCGTAGACGTTCAACAACCCTTGTAGATAGCCTCTGTTACGGCCAGGAGTATCACTTGACTGTCATGCCATGTGGGTATTGTTTACCTTTGGTTGTATAGGGATACAGAGGTTTTCGGTAGGGTTGAGGGGTCTCGGAGTATTGGGATTCTCCAAGGGCTATGTGGTTTAGGGTTTAGGGTTAGGCTTCCATTTTGGGGTACCATAGCCCCAATAAAGAGCGCGATTACATCTTCCTCTTGCCCATAGCATTTCAAATGAAGAATGCAATTTTACTTAGGCCAGACATTAGACACAGACTGGATTATGAAGATTGCTTAGTGGTTCTACAGAAATTTCTCTGGTCACTTCCAATTACTTGCTAAGCGTGAGGCGAAGAGTAGTATTGACAAGTAAGATGTCCGTGGAGGTTGCCAACCATCCTGGACCTGAAAATGAAGTCCCAATTACCTAAATAATGGGAACTGGTCTCCATACATCTTATAGTTACATGGACCAGTAATCTACTATTGAAGTGATTGGGAGCCCTAGAGAATGCCATGCTTCAAAGAACTTGGAGGCACAGTTTCGTCTACTTTGAATTTGTTCGTCTCTCGGTGACCAGACAGGCCGGACACTCGTCTCATGATGACGGCCCATGAAAATTGGGGTAATGTAGGGAGAATGGAAGAGAAAATGGAAACTACTATCATGGATTATATAAGTTTTAGGGTTAGGGTCTAAACCTTATGAACCAAGGGTCCAGGTACGCACTGTAAAGCCAAGCCAATACTTGCCTGAAACCTGTACTACAGCTATTTCTATCAAACCCCAAGTACCCACTCATTTTGTACGTGCACCCTTGGGGCTTGAAAACGGCCAGCAGTCAAGGTATTTGCATTTGATCCTGGTACCTGTCCTCTTTCTGAGCCTCAGGAGTAGCTGCTGCTTGGTCTGCATATCAATATGGGCTACGGACTAAATTTAGGTTGGGGGGGACCCATAGGGCATTCATAGGGGGGTATAGGGGGATCTATTTAAGGGATATACTACAAATTTAGTCCGGGGCTCATATCCCGGTTTGGCTAGGTTTTGGTTTTCCATTGGGTTAAACACGGTTTCAGGATTTTGGAGGCTTATAGATTATGACTGGTTTCCGCTTTTGCCAGTGCAAGGTTTTCGGTCGGGTTCAGGGGTCATGGGTATATGACCCACTGCACACTTTCAGTAGATATGTGCACAACATATGTAGATATCTATATATAAATGTATGCACTGGATGTATGTCAAGAGCACCGAAGGAGGCGTTCATAGCATGTGTATGTGCGTAGAAATACGAGCGAACAAAGACGGACCTTTCCCTGGGACAATATGGCAGTAGCATGGAGCTTCCTGAGGTTTCTGCAGTGAACAGAGGTGTGGAAAGCGCCTGCTCAGCAAGGATTGATTACCCTACATCCTTAAACCCTAAATCCTAAACCCTAAACCCTGGATGTTTGGACCATAAGGCGGATGCTCGAGAGATCCCATGTGAAATGCCTAACAGGGACCCTCATATTCTCCTCCACTGTCCCTATGGGTCCCTACGGATAGCTTTGTGTTGAGAGATCACCATGACCCTAAACCCTAATTATGGAAGCCCTAACGGGGCTCCATAATGGGATCCTCCACCTTAAGGATCCCATAACCTAAGCCCTGAATCTGGTACTAAATTCCCAATTGCAAGGACATCCTGGGGGTATATAAGCATGGCTTAGCTTTAGATCATGCTGTCCTCTTGAGGCCACCCGGAAGCTTCGGAATTATTCCCTTAGAACCCGCCTGCGGTTCTTCTAGCACACATCCCTAGAAACCACGAGCTTCACCTGCAATCACGCAGTCTCCATTTCATGTTCCATGTTCCTCTTCATTTGAGCTACTACCAATGTCAGGGTTACCAAGGGGCCAATGAGGGTGGACATAGGGGTGTTTTGGTATGGCCTCTGATATGTTCCTCAATAGGAACCTTCATTTGATGGTCCGGCATGTGAATCAAATAGAGCCCTACATTAGCCTGAACCTATGCCGTCCTTAAACCCCATACGCCCCTAATAGGATAGTAGTTTCCATTTTCCTTTTAGCCACATATAACCCTAGTTTCCATGCGTATGAGCTTCAAACCCCGTAAACCCTATAGAAGGCATCATAGAGTTTCCATTCCCTTTTCCATTATACCCTATATAACCCTAATATTACCCCAATGGGCATGCCTATGAGCTTCGAAGCTTCAAACCCTAAACCCAAAAACCCTATACCTTGCATCTCAGGTACCAGCACTGACGCGGAGGATGCTTGGGGAGCAGGCAAATTGCAATTGAGAAGGGTTTAGGGCTCCTAAGAAGGGAGGGTTTGTGGAGTTTAGAGTTAGGCTTTGGGATCTAGGGGCTTATGGTGTAGGAAGTGAGGGTTTGGGGTTTCGGCTTCTTGCTTTAGGCTTACGATCCCCGCAGGGTATTTTCCAAAATGAGGATTCAAAGTGTATGGCAGCCCCCAACGACTCACACGCAAGCCGACGCGACTTCGACCCTACACCGTAAACGCTCAACCGCGCATGCGCACATCTTATCTTGTAACCTCAAACCTTGCTAACTTGGCCCTCAGCACGAAGCCCCCTGATTGCACCAGGGCAAAAGTTGGCGCCAGAATGTGATCATCAAAAGATTGCAAGGGAGTGGCATGAAGTGCCTGAGTTGAGCTACCTCAATGGAGCATACCAACACCTCAGTTGATGAGGAAGCAACCTTGTTAGTTTGCTTACTCAGGGGTTTTCCTTCAAACCCAGCCAAGCCTGCTTTCACAGGTCCAGCTTCTGAAGAGGTTGCAGCGGATGGCATATGTCGGCTGTCCGCCCGCCCCCCGCCGAGTTTTCATGCGGGTTTTCGTGTCCAGGGGCATTGCCGAAACTATTTGGGTTGTTTTTGGTTCGTTCCGTAGTACGGCAGCAAGCATCAAGCGGTTCAAAAGCAGGAACACTGCTGTTGGACATGTGTCCCGGGGGTCTTCTAGGGGTCCTGAACCCGAAAGGCTTCAAAGGGGTGACACGGATTGTACCTCGAACGTTGTCAGACGTATGGTCAGGTTTGGGGTACCCTAAGTTACTAAGTACTCAGGCCGCATCTTACGTGGGACCAAGGAAAGCCTTATTAACCCCTGACCTCTAAACTCAGAATCTCAGCATCGCTAGACCCTGACACCTACACCCTAATCCCTTAGCCCTAGGCCCCAATATCCCGAAAGTAACGATCCTAAGCCCTAAATCCCAATATCCCTGAACCCGAGGCTCTGAAGTATCTCGGTACGTGCCACGCTTCTGACTGTGGTTGACATGTCTTCAAGTAGGCTTAGGGGTGTAGGGCTTAGGGCTTAAGGTTTAGTATTGCGATTTCAGGTTTAGGGTTTAGAATTTGGGTTTGGGGTTTAGGTTTAGTATTGGGGTTTAGCGCTTAGGATTTAGCGGGGCAAATGATAACGACCTCGTCCTTAAGGTACTGTATGTAGGACAGGATCCCTACAGCCTAAACCCAAGCCTAAGGCCCCAACTAAGCCATACTAAGCCCTTGTTGGAATAAATGCGACTTGGGGCGTATGTGCCGAACCCTTTAGGCTTGAGTTTAGGGTTTAGAGGTTGGTTTCCATGTCTGAATAGTACCTCAACCCTACAAAGCTTTGTTCTGGCATCCCCAAATGCAGTCTCCACCGTGCAGAATCATGTTCCAACAACCATTCCCAAAGGGTCCATGTAGGTATATGGGATATACTTGGGCCTTAAAGTAGGTATATGGGAACCCCTTTGGGTGCTAAGTATATACCATATACCTACATGGACCCTTTGGGACTAAATTCACTAAATCCCCCAAACACCTGTCCCTAGAAACCTTAATCCGAAATGCACAAATCCGTCACCTTTAGCCCAAGGCTCTACGTCCAAAACCCTTTGAGCCCCAAACCCCCCCTCAAAACCGTAAAAACGTGCTAGGTTTCTGAAACAAGTCTACATTCACCTTCATGGTTGCCAGCATTATCCCCTCGTTAGCCCGGTATAGGTTTTATCTAAGGATCAGTATGCCACCCCAAGACCCTGTGTAGGGTTTAGGATTTAGGGCGTCTAAGTACACAGGCAATTGCAGGACAATGCACATAAACGTCCATTTAAAAACCTAGTTTTGATGGCATTGTCCATTTTGCTTTCTATTTGATTCCCCCCCTATTCCTAGATTCAGGCCATTGAGTATCCTAAAACACCGAGCTCTAAACCCTAACCACCAAATAATGGAATAGTTTCCATGTTTTCTGCAAGTCCTCCCCTTAATCTTTAACCTAGACCCCCATCCTAAGCGCTGAGTAATACCCTAAACCCCAACATTCCTAAACACTACCTAAACCCCAACATCCCTAACCCCATAAGCCTCAATCTTAATCCCTAAGCCCTTAGCCCCAACATCCCTAAACTCAATCCCAAACCCAAAACCTCAATATCCCTAAACCCTAAATTCCAATATCCTTAAACTCTAAACCCCAATATCCCTAACCCCAATGCCAAATGCCCAATACCCCTAACCCTTAAATCTCTAAACTCTAAAGCCCGAAGCCCTAAAACCCTGAAACTCTAGCAACCCTAAACCCTAAAAAATCTAAAGCCCTAAACCCTTAAACCCTACAACCCTAAACCCTGAAACCTACCC